>OY796881.1:37009553-37141941 GCA_963680785.1 Diplosoma virens | reverse complement strand
CCAGAATATCAACTTGCCAAATTTCTTGATTCAATAATCAAAAGTTACATACCAGATTCATACATGTTACATTCTACTGATCACTTTCTTGATGAATTAAATAACTTCCAATTTAAAGCGGATCACAAACTTGTTAGCTTTGACGTTCAATCTCTGTTCACAAATGTTCCTCTGAATGAAACCATTTATATAATTGCTGACTACATCTACTCAAAAGATAACCAGATTAAAGACAATCTACCTTCAATGAAAAAAGAAGTATTTATAAAACTGCTGCGTTTGGCCAACCAAGGAATGTTTTTATATAAAGACAAATTATATCAACAACATGATGGTGTCAGTATGGGTTCTCCACTGGCTCCGACTTTAGCCAATTTTTTTCTTGCCCACATAGAAAATAAGTTATTAGGGAAACAATTAGACTTTCATCCAAAATTGTATTCTAGATACGTTGATGACATATTTGCTGTATTTGATAATTCTGATCACTGCACTAAATTTTGCTTAATTCTCAACATAATACGTAATATTAAATTCACAGTGGAGCTCCCTTCTGACACCATACCATTTCTTGACGTTGAAATTAGGCTCAATGAAACAGGGATTGATACTTGGGTATACAGAAAACCGACAAACACCAATCTAATTTTGAATTTTAACGCGTTGTGTCCCACTAAATGGAAGTCTGGATTAATTCTATGTTTTTTAAATCGAGCCAAGCGTATTTGTTCCTCCGATTTTTTGTTTGATAAAGAAGTTAGTATGTTAAAAAAGATGTTTTTGAATAATGGTTATCCTTCAGCGTTTTTTGATAAAATTTTTGCGAGCTTTCAATCTTCTAACAACAAATTTTCTCGAAACATTAGCTTTGAAAATAGTTTTTGTATACCGTATTTGGGTAAGGAATCACATCACTTTGCAAATCGTCTTTCTGCATTAATAAAAAACAAGTACAATTTAAAAATATCTCCTATCTATAAAACTTTTAAAGTAGTCAATTATTTTCAGTTAAAATCCAAAACTCCTGTGGCTCTTTGCTCAAATGTTATCTATAAATTCTCGTGTTCATGCGATACGAACAAGACATACATCGGTATGTCCTCCAGACATTTGATCACTAGAGTCCGGGAGCATTTGAATTTCAAAAGTCTACAGGATAGCGCAATTAAAGATCATATTTTGTCGTGTGAAAAGTGTTCTAATAATCGGTTTGATGAAAACAATTTTGTAATAATACGTAAATGCAAATCAGAATTTTGTTCCAAGATTCACGAAGCTCTACTCATAAAAAAGTTAAGTCCAATATTAATTCGACAAATGTTCGCAAACGGAGCTTCATATTTATTGAATATATTTTGATTGTAATATTTTTCCTTTTTTTCTTCAATGACATCATAATCTGAAATTTAATTTGTATCAATTTAGTTTCTCTCCCGTTTTGATTTAAAATTTAGCCTGTTAGTCAAAAGTACAGCCTTTTTTTAAAATATACATTGTTTTTTTTGCTGTTGTTAATTTTTTATGTGTGTGTGTGTAAATTTAAAGTTAATTAATATTACTAAAATTGTAGAAACCTGATGAGGGCTGAAGCAAGCCGAAAACGTTCATCTTTAAATAATAATTTTTTAATGTTTGTTTAATAAATGCTGAATCCATTATGGCTGCTTTTTTCAATTGTTGTCTGGTTGAAGAAAACAAACTCTTTACCGAAACTTTAATAACAAGTTGCATCTATTTTGCAAACACTGTGACTTCAAAAATTTATTTCTACTTTATTTGATTTCCACAGGTGGGGCACTGCCTCACTTGTCTCCCCTGACGGCACGTCCCTTTTAGTACGACTTGGTTATACAACCAAGACCCATACCAGTGAATTAGTTTAATCTTTAATTTTTTTACTACCTCTACCAGAATTTTTTTGATATTTTTTGGGTTTGCAACTGTTTGCCATCACTCCTCCAAGAAGAGCATCTGCGGACAACCATGATAGCATCAGATTACAAATCATGTTTACAGTCGTAACGCTTGTCAGAAATAGACAAAAAAGATATATATGCAAACTTTTTAAGTGGATGCAAACCTCTATACTTGCATTTTATATTTTTGAGTTATTTTTTCTGTATGACGTCACAAGAGCTGTATTATTTTCATAATTAACTATGTATTATCTATTTCAAGCGTAATATTTTTACCACAAATACTATATAACAATATTTTTATTTTCTAGTAACCACCTGACGATTCGATAAGATGAAACAGATTGTTGTGGTTTCAACTAATAAAGTGTAGTGTTTAATAAATATAATATAAAAATATATATATATATGTATTAATTAAATGAAAACACTACACATAAAATTTTTATTTTAAAAACCGCAACAGGCTGTTTCGCCTCATCAGGCGATTATCTTATTTACGAGTATATAGAGTTGTTTTAATTTAATTGATGAAGTTTGCTCTGATCCTCATCATTGAGCCCCGTTAAAGCTAAATTGATAACACTTATCTTTGTTTATATATACTGTGTATAATAAAGTTAAATAAAAATAATATTTTGCATAACTGAACAGAACCTTGAACTATCGAGACATATTCAAAAAACACAATGACAAAAACTCGCAACTAGTCTTTGCAAAAAAACTGAATGTTGTAATAAAGTCAAAAATAGAAAAGGCGCGTCATACAGGGTGGGGCATAAATACTGTTACAAGATAAAATACAAACATATTTTGAAAAAAGCTTTTATTTCAATATTTAAATTTGCAAACATTCAAGACTCATACCAACAAACAATTTCACACAAACTTTATTCAAAATGCTTTCCTTTAGCCTTTACTACAGCGCGGAGTCTTCTGGAGAAATCATTGATGGAGGCACGCACTATTTTCATGGGAATTTTCTCCCATGTTTTCATCAATTTTAACTTCAGAGCTTCGATACTAGGGCTGGGTTTAGAGCAGGCTTCACTCTCAAGAATTGACCATAAAAAATAATCTAGAGGGTTGAGATCTGGTGAAGAAAGAAGCCATTCCTCTTTACTAATCCAGGTGGGGCAATTGTTTTCACACCACACTTGAGTCACCCAAGCTGTGTGACTTGTTGCTCCATCTTGTAGTGTCCAATTGTCTTCACCATATAGAGATTTGCACCATGATATTAAAGCCCCTCTAAAATATTCTTTATATAAAGTTCTTTGTTAATTTTAACCCCCGAGGGTACAAAAACCAGAGGGGATTTCCCCTTTTCAAAAATTGCTGTCAACACCATTACCGAAGCAGGTTTTTGTGTTGTGAAGACTTTCCTTGTATTGGCAGGGATTGAATCTAAGGTTTTTGCCAAAACTCGATCATTTTGGTGATTGTGCACCTGTTGCACAGTGAATAACTTTTCATCAGTAAAGATAAGATTTTACAGCATGCCATTTTTGAGTCGTTTCGACAATAGTTTGCTTCTTGCCAGTCTCTTTTCAATTGTGGCCTCTGAAATGAGCTGTCTCTTTTGCAGCTTTTAGGGTGACATCTTAAGATCATCATGACAAATTCTGCGCATAGTTCTTGGTGATATTTTTGATTCCTTTGCCATTTTTCTTATCGATTTCCTCAGATTACGTCTGATTTTTTCTTTTACACTTTTAATCAGATTAGGTGTTCTTGTTGCGAGGGCGTCCTGATTGAGGTTTGTCTGTGATTGAGGGTATTTTCTCAAATCGATCAATCATTCATTTGATCAGCATTCGGTTGATTTCAATTTTTTTCCTAGTTTAAAAATTTCTGTGGGGCTAAATCCTTTTTTGTGGTGCTCAATTTTCTTTTTAATTCTAGCAACATTGCACAGTGTATACTTAAAAATTTTCTGAAAAACAAGAACTGGGTATATATTTAAACAAATTGATAAAGCTAGTTTAGCTTTTTAGTTAAATTTATTAGTACTAAAATTGACATAAAATTTTGTAACAGGACTTTTGCCCCACCCTGTAGTTGTCGATCACAATACAAGCTGCAAAAACAATTTAGTCGGGTGTCAGTTATTAGAAGTTATAGCGCGAGCTTTATATATTTTGGCAGAAGTTGTATAGTAACAAGTTTTTCGATTGAAGGCCCGTTTTGAGAAACAAGAGTTAACAGGATCATTCTTTGTTTATTTATTGATTTTCTACGCTTTAAGGCCTGTTTCCACTACAAGCGTGAAATGGAGTATTCTTTGTACCGCTACACTGAAAGATATGAAAAAGTCCAATTCAAAAACGAACAATTCTGAATTTCCTAAATATCCCGTTTAAGGGCATCATTTTGACTAATTTTTATCAAACCAACTTAGGCCTATCTATCATGAATGTGCACAGTTACACGTAAAATTAAAATTAACGATTGCAATGATGATTAAAATATTGATTTATTTGGCAAACCTTGCCTTTCTAAGAGGAAATCGTCTAGTAGCTTTTTTCACTGCTGTTGTTTTTAAAACTTTATGGACTCACAATTAAGATTTAATATCAGAGTAAAACGTTACAGCAAGTAAGCAGTCCATGCTTTTAATACACTAATATGGCAAGTTGATTATTTCTCCGATAATAAGTAACTTATTTAACTTGTGTATAGAAACAGGTGTATTTCCAAACTGCTTGAAAACAGCTGAGGTTATCCCCATTTATAAAAAAGGTGATCAAAATATGCCTACTAATTATAGACCCATTTCATTATTATCTCAATTTGACAAAATTTTTGAAAAAATGTTATTTTCTAGACTGTTTTCATATCTTGATAAAAATCAACTTCTCAGCAAAAATCAATTTGGCTTTCGACCTAACTCCTCAACACAATTTGCTATGAGCACAATACATGGTAAAATAATCAAAAACATTGATAATGGTCTATATACTTGCTGCATACTTTTAGACCTATCAAATGCGTTTGATACGGTTAATCATACGATTCTGTTATGGAAATTGCATTATTATTTTGGTATTAGAGGCACAGTTCTTCATGTTATAGAAAGTTATCTGAGCAATCGTTACCAATACACAAACGTCCAAGGTCATTACTCGAATAAATTGAAAACGACAACGGGGGTATTTCAAGGATCCTGTCTTGGACCTCTATTGTTTTTGCTTTATATCAATGACTTACCTCTTGCCTCCGAATTCGATACTACACCTTATGCAGATGATACTGCTCTAATGCTATAGGATAGAGACTTAAACTCGTGAAAATATAAAGTTAATAATGAATTAAATAAAGTTGATTTTTGGCTTCGAATGAATAAATTATCTCTAAATTATTCTAAAACAAACTACATCATTTATAATAACCAACTACACAATACCTGTAAAGATGAGTTTACTATAGTTATGAACAAAACCCGCTTACAAAGAGAAAATTCCATTAAATATTTAGGTGTAATTTTTGATGACAAGTTGTGCTGGGCAAATCACATTGACAATTTATCTAATCAACTTGCTAGATGCTCTGGTCTGTTCTGCAGATTTCGCAATTATGTTCCGAGAAAAACTCTTTGCCTGCTCTGTTATAACTTAGTTTATTCACGAATTCAATATGGTATATTAACTTGGGGTACTGCTACAAAACTGTTAAAAAAAAAACAGAAGTTCGTCTAAATCGCATTGTTAGAATTGCAACATTCATCTCTATCTACACACCAATCAACACGCTGTATAAGCAATTAAATATTTTGAAAATCTCAGATATATTATTTTGAATTAGGAAAATTTATGTATCAGCTATACTCTGACAGATTACGTGCTGTTTTTGTTCAGCTATTCAAAAAAAATAAAAGAAATACACTCTCACAACATTAGACAAACAGAAAAATCAACTTATTTTCTTCCACGTGTATCTAAAACAATTGGACAGCATCTCCTTACTTTCCGTGGAGTCAAACTTTAGTATTCGATTGACGACACAATAAAAGACAGGCATTGGGTTTTTTTGAAAAAACGTATAAACAGCACCTAATTGATCAGTATTAAATTTTACTCGTTTCATTGTCGCCCTTTTCTGATTTGTTCTTTTTCTTTGTCGTTATTTTTCAATAATTTGTGTTTTTTTTTTTACTGCATCGGTTTTACATCAAAAAGATTTGTATAAGTATATGTATTAAAATACTTAATTAATATATATGTAAATTTTATTTTTGACTGTACTGGATGTGGGGGCACTTGACTTGATAACGTATGTTCTTCGGTGCCCCCTGCCTTCACACATATTTCGATTTTCTTTTACATTACCGTGTGTGTGTATTATAAAATTTATGTTTGTGCGTTTGGCAAATAAATATTATTATTATTATTATTATTATTATTATTATTATTATTATTAATAGGATGGCTTTTGCAGTCATTTCAAGTGGTTGAAAGCAAGTCTCAGCATGCACAGCATCTTCTGTATAGTTGGACTTCATATTAATGAATGTTTCCCTAAGCTACCAAAAAGCCCGTTTCCACTACAAACGTTGACGAAATTATTCTTTGTTTGTGTATTGATTTTTTTACTTCTTTTTGCGCTTGAACGTTACGAGAAACAAAAAATACTCCAGCCAACGCTCGTAGTGGAAGCGAGCTTTAAGGCTTGTAAATGCCAGCTGCAAGCATGTGGTCGACAAACGACTTCTAAAATCTGCATCAAAGCAGAGTTCTAAACGGGCCAATTAATGCTCGCCCGCACCCGGCCCGAGCCCGAAAATATAAGCTCCGCACTGGGCCCAAATTAGGCCCGAACCCGACCCGAAAAGCCTGGTATGACTCACAACTCTGCATCAAACATTTGCGATAGTTTATTTACTCCGAAATAGGTGCGAGGACCTAGGAGGCAATTACCTATAAAGCTAATTTACCTTGCGTTAAGAAAAATTAATGTACCGATTATGTTTTTCGGAACATAATTTGCGATCATAAAAATGTTTCTTAGGCAGAAGAAAGTTATTTTATAGCCAAATACTTTTATTTCAATTTGCTTTACACTAAATTCAATAATAAAATTGAATTTCTTGGGAACAGATAAATATTTCAAAGTATTAAACTTTTTCTTATAAATTTATGTTTTGGGCATAAAAGAAACTAATGTATTCTGCGCAGACTACTTTTATTCAAGCTTCTTCGCAGAATCGTGCAAAATTATGATTCGAGAAATTATCGCATAAAATTCGGAAAAAATGTTTGAGATGCCCATAACTCGAGCATTTCAGCCCCAAAACTACAAAATATTATTTTTTATCAAAAGATTTTAATCAAAGTATACATTAGCTTTAAGACTGACATACAATAGTTTATGACTAAATATTTGTTTTTAAACCAAGTTTTTAGCCTGTAGTTATTGACTCTGCTTTCTTTGTGTGGTTAAAAATCTTGTTTTTTTTAATAACAAAAGACATGTCATGCATTGATTCTTTATTCACTGTTGGTTTAAAAATTAAGTAGTAAGAAAAAAACTTCCACATCTTTTTGTGTTAAAACATTGACATAACGTGATAAATAATGAAATTTTACTGCTAGGTTGAGTTGCAGCTTGAATCAAGCTCATCTTACGTCTTTTGACAGATGGCTGCTTGCTGGTTTACTTTGCAAAGCTGGTACTGTTTTTAAACATGTAAAACTTAAGACATACTTTATGCACGCAGCTTTTCCTGCGTCCAGCGATTTCTTCCTTGTTTTCGCATCAAATTACTGGTAAATGTTCGGTTTTTTTAATTTTAGATTGAACTTGCTAATGCACTGCAAGGCCAAGACGATTACAACTCATTGGGTTAGAATGGAACATAGTTGCTTATTGCGTAGGTGAAGTTTGCTTGCAACGAAAGTTTTAATTTCTGTCAAGGAAAGAGTCATTACGAAAATTCGGACTATAGTCTTCCAAGCGGACCGAATTTCTAAGCAGAATAAAAATTAGTTAAATTTTGCAATAATGTTGATGTTGAAATAAAGGGCTTATTTATCTTATACTCACGTATCTAAGGATATTTAGATTAAATAAAAATCGAAGTTGAATACTTTTCTTTACTATAAATTATTTTTGCTTTTCATTTGCTAGTACATGCTTAAAATGATTTTCTCTACGTTATATTGCCTCAAATAAAATATATTACTTCTAATCAAAAAAAAGTAGAAGCCAATAAAATGATTTTTTTAATAGTACTAGATTTCTTTATCGAATCATATCTGTATATATCGTTTAACTTTAAGCAATTCTTATTAATGATTCGCTCTTGTGCAGATATTTTTAATAGTAGTTTAATTGTTATTACTTACACGTTATGGCATTGTATCATAAACATCATAGCAGCGATTGCAACCATGACAACAACCAAAATTGGAATTTCAACCCAGACTGGATGATGGTAGCTTCCTCTTCGTTTTCATCTGCTCACGACGTCATTCTTATATTGACTTTGAGTCTGGCGGTGTTTCTTGTAATGAAGACTTTGACAAATTTTTGAGCCTAATAAAAAACTTTTACTGAAAATAAAGTTTTAAAAGCATTTCGAAAATTTATTGTCATCCTTTTCAAACCTAAGGTGTTACCAAAAATCATTGACTTTAGAAAATGTTTTTACTTGACACGTAGAATCAATTGTACTTTTGGTTTAATTTGTTTTTACAACGTGTTGGCAATAAATACTGCAGTTTTTATGTTTTAAATAAAAAAAGAAAAGAAAACCAAATGCCAGAGGAAAAAATTTTGAAGCTCGAAATGTTAAGATCACACAAACACATGTTTTGAATTCGAGCTCGCTCAAAAAATTATTCGTTTTCCTTGTTGTTATACTTTTGTATTTGAAGTCTTAAAAGCGCTATATTAAAAAACTTATTGCTTTCAAAAAAAAAAAGAATTAAAACTTAGATTTTTTTTGTCGGTAATTGATTTATTGCAGTATATCGAATAAATTCTCGCGATATTTTTTTGGCAATGCGAAATCTGGAAAACAAACTTAAGGGGGATAAATAACTAACAAGTTGCCTGTAATAACGTTAAAGACGTTTTTTAGTTAAAATCAGGGATACCTAATCAACAAGGCTATTTAAACAACCGTTTAGGTATCCTTGTTGATTAGGTATCCCTGATTTTAACTAAAAAGCCCTGGTTAAATTTATTTTACATTAAAAAAAATTTCTTGTTATCCATGGATCTAAAAATTTCAATTAGAAAGATTTTCCAGTTAAGATCTTAATTTAATCTTAAACGTTGAGAGCGCAAATAAACAATATAAATATTTGTTATTTTTTCCCGTCGCCGTGGTTATCAAAAAAAAAGAGTTTAAAACGATTAAACTAACAAGTGATTTTAAACAAGCAAACAGAGCAATGTCTCAGCTGAAAACGAAAATTAAGAAATTGGCATAAGGATAAAATTTTTGTGCAACATGACAGTATAATTTAAGATCAAAGCAAAACAATATTCTTACGAAAACAACCCAGATATACTGTATATGGCGAATGAATCTGAAAATCAAAAAAAAATCACGATTAGATTTATTCGTAAACAGAAAAAGTAGTCGTTAACACAAGGCAGACAACTTTGATTTGACCAGGGCAGTCAAGCCTTCAAGATTCGATGCACTCTAAGCCGAGATGATAGCCTGTTCAGTAAGAAATGATCGAGATTCTTGACCAGGGTCACATTAGTCAAACAAAAAACAACAGCCAAAAGCTTTTTTTCGATGTCGAAATTTGGCTTCAACCCTTTGATATTTTCCGAAAGAGAGTTTACTTTTTAAATCATAAACTTTCTTTACAAAAATACTTTTACCTGAATGGAACATCTTATGGCTAGGACTTGCTAAAGTTAAATTTTTCCAGCTTTGTTAGTCACAAAACTTACACAACGTTAGTTTTTGTTGCTCAGGAATGTTTTTAAATTTAAAAATTAAGTCAAAATTTTGAATGAAGTCAAAGCTTGTCAAAAGTCCCAATTTTATAAAAAAAAAACTTAATTCTTGCTTTTTGCAAATTTTCGAGTAGTTATTAACAGTTTAAATATTTTATTTCTAAACAACACTTATACCAGTTATTCTGAAATTTTCGCTCTTAGCGCAAGGATGGGCAAACTTTTTAGCTATAGAACTAATCAGAAGTTGATTTTGATCAAAGATCGCACTAATACATGTATTTACAACGTTAATTTGTGTCTCAAACTTACTCGGAAGACCAAAAGAAAGGTCTTCACTTTGGTTTGTATCACAATTCTTGGAGTGAAGACCAAAAAACAAAAGGTTTTCAGTTTAATTCTGATAATGGTGTAGGCCAGCCACATTGCTAGATATAGCATTGATGCTTGGCTGGCCGGATTTGGCCCGCGGGTTGTTGTTAGCCTGCCACTGCCTTAGCGTCACTTTTAGAATTTTTCTCCCTATGTTTCTTTATAGATTCTAAATCAGAAAAATGTTTTACAACATTCTACCAACTTTGCGTCTTTCTTGAAGACTTTTAACAGCCTCCAGACCTAAGCCGGAAAGAGCAATTTTTAACTTAAAAGTTTTTAATCTCCATGATTTTGAGAAATTATCATAGAAAGATAAGCAAACAATCCTTTTTTAAATTCTGAGTTGCTTTAATGAATATTACTAAAACTAATTCTAATTTTAATCTATTCATCCAAACAAGAAAATACACACACAAGGGTTAATTTCATCTTATAGCATCAAGGCAAATAACACATTATAATATGCTTACGTAGTCCGGCGGGTTAGCTCAGTGGTAACATCCGCGACTCACGTGCAGAACGACCTGGTTTGATTCTCCGTAACGTCGATTGAGTGATACTCGTTGTGCCCTTCGGAAAGGCACTTCACGAACATTCCGAGAAATGTGGTCAAGCTGTTTACCTACAATGGTGACCGCGGTTATTTCACAGAAAGCAGCAAATCGGTGTGTGTGGAACACAACGCCATACGAATGTTGTTGTATGCTAACGTACAAAAACTCATTCGATTTTGGCCAACTCTTGGCACTTTACTGTTCATTTAGGATCGTAGTGTGTTGTTTTCAACACTTAAGACAATTTCAGGTAAAAATTAACTGGGTAATGTGCAGTTAATGATATTAAAAATAAATCTTAATCCTTTTGCACAGTACGCTACGTAACTCATATAATTTAGGTCAGGAATGTCCAACCTTTTTTCTTAATGGGCCAAATTATAAATTTAAGTCATTCAGCGGACTGCAAAATTACATGTATATGAAATTTCCTCTTTTTAGTATCAAATGCCTTAATCAAATGCAGTGGTGGATATTCAAATTCAGGGACCCAAGGCAAGGATTTCCAAAAATTGACGTTCTTTAAAAAAGAAAAAGAGCTTTGATTTCGTCTTTCACTTTTTTCTCCCAAAATCATGGTGATCTCTAAAAAAAAATAAAAGGTCTTCACCTCGAATCGATCTTGTATTTCCTTTTCGTCCCAACTTTATAATGATCTCTAAAAAACATCTGCATCGAAATAAAACTATATGTCTCATTTTCGAACGGGGCTCTAAAATTGAGGGCGGCCCAAAAAAAGAGGGGCCCGAGGCAACTGCCTCATTTGCCTCACCCAATATCCGCCACTGATCAAATGGCAAGTATTTGAATATATATTTAAATTTTCTTAACTATTTAGGAATTTAGAAGGGGAATGTGAAATTATTAAAATCATTCAGTAATTAGTATTAAAAACATCCATGCTGGAGCTGCTTGAAGTCCCAGTTACGTAAGTTCCTTTATCCCTGTTTGCACCGACTCAAAATTTCCAAGATCTGGAGAAGAACGCCTTTAGTCGCGATTCCACAGTCGATGGAGCCCGCAGGATATCCAAAGAATTATCGACCGATATCTCTTGCCTGTGTAAAATCCTCGAGAGGCTTATCTACGTCCGTGTCGAACCAATTATTGAACCATTGCTCCCTAAAGAGCAGGCTGGGTTTTGAGAGGAAAGTCAACCGTGGCTCAAGTGATTCTATTGACAGAAAACATAGAGAATTTATTGTATATGACTCTGTCTGGCATATGACTCTGTCTGGCACCGTAGCTTTACATGTAGGCTGCTTGAGACTTCTGCCAGATAAGCAGATGGTCAGTACTCAGAATGATCATAGAGCTAGTCGGAAACCGACGTTTTACCGTTATTATCAGTGGCAGCAAGCAAAACCGGATTCGCCGTTCAAAAAACGGCGTTTGTTAAAGATCGGCCTTGGCTCCCTTCCTTTTCAACATTTAAAAATTTACGTCTATATCTGCTCTTGACGATTTTTAGAAAGTTTACCTACGCAGACGATCTAGTATTGTTGCACTCCTTTCGAAACTGGAAGGCTTTTGAATGGATTTTAAGTCAAGACATGAGTGCAAGTTTAGTGTATTTTCAGACTTGAAAGCTGAAGCTCAGTCACAATAAGACGGTGACGGTAGTCTTTCATTTGAAAACAAAGAGGCCAAACGTGAGCTAAACGTTTACAACAACATTTGACTTTTACCATTTTGTATAATCCAATTTTTTTTGTGGTAAAACTAGGAAGATCACTTATGTTCCGTCACCTAGTTTCGTCATCATCTAGTCACTCATCTAGTGCGCAAAAAACTATATTAGCGCATCACAGTACTGAGGCAACTTGTACATTAATGATGAGGTGCTGGTGCCAAAACATTGTACCCAGCTTCCCTATCTCTGATCTACTTAACAGCTGAGTACTGCGCACTAGTCTGGTATCGCAGCACTGACACTTGCCTCATAGACAGTGTTCTGAATGACGCCTTGCGCATAGTCACTAGATGCCTGCGTCCACTCCAAGGGATCTACCAATACATTCAGTCATCCAGTTTGAGCTTTGCCGACTGGGAGCGACACTCATAGACCATATAGTATTAAATTTCTAGATTGTATTTAAAATTTCTAAAAATGTCTGATCCTCTTTTCATCCCCCAAATAACTTTACACCATTCTCTTTTTTACCACAAGCAGCATCGCTGCTACTACTGTGATTTTATTCCAAATCACTCCGTATTTGTAAGTTACTATCTTTACTGCCACTAAAGTTATTGCCAACTATCACTTGATATTGTAAAAAATGTTTGGAAATAATATATTCAATATTAATTTACTTGCAAAGCAATGTGAATACTGAAAACGATGCTTGGGGCAAGCGTCTTTGTGTTAAGTTCTACCAGCAAAAGTTTTCATAGATCAGTTCATTGGACATCACTCGACGCAGCAATCAAATAACGTATTCACTTTGTTTCTCTATACGTTGCTATGACAGCAGTGACATCGAATTGTAGACAGTTGTGAAAAATATTTTTGTCATTTTACATGGCCACCTTGCTCTCCTGATCTTACCTCTTTGGATTTTTTTCTTTTGGGGTACGTCAAGAATCACATTTATCAAAATCCTGTACATGATCTTGCCACACTTCGCACACGCATTGTTGAAGCTGTCGAAACAATTGACGTTGATATGCTGCAGCCGGTATGAAGGCTGATGGGATATCGTCTTGACATTGTAAAGGAAATTAGAAGTGCACTTGTTTAATGTATTCCATAAAGTGTTATGAGTTTAAACTTAATGTAAACTTGAAGATGTGCTCAAAATGCAAACTTGAAGCATGTAAAATATTCTACAAAAGCCGCAGTACTCGACGTTATGTGTTTTTTGAGGAATAAATTGTTTTGTTTTGTTTATTCACTTAATATTGATATTTTTTGTGGTGGGCTGATATTTTTATTGTAACTATCAGACCTTGTTTGTTTATAAAGCGTAAAAACCATTTTGATTAATGGAAATGACATGCTTCTTCTCAACCAGAGGCAAGTCGTATTGAAATTTCTTGCCTGCCGGACTTAACTCGCGGGCCCCAGGTTTACCAACCCTGCTATAACTAAATTAATTCTAGATCAGCGCCACATATTGCCTTAAAAAATTGTGATTGATCTGGAAAGGATTGTCGAATTCTTAGCTGAAGAATTTTTTTGTTTTTAGTTGCGATAACAATTAGGCTACAATATCATTCCAGTTTTTTTCAGGTAATGAATTATTTTGTTTTTATCAAAAAGGTTTTTGTTTGACTTCTAAATCATTAATTCTTGTTGCTAAGACTTAAAAGAACGAGAACGACTAAACCTTTTCCGAATGAATATGAACGCCGCTTTAATAAAAAACCACACAATTTACAGCACTTTCTTCTGCCTGGGCGTCTTAGCAAGCAGCTCTAAATTTAAGTCATAATAATAAAAAAAAAAACTTTCAACCGGACAACAATATCAGCATCTCCGAAAGCAGGTCGAAGTAATCATGTGATAGTTTCCCTAAGTTTAAGCCCTTCAACGTTGTCCAGTTAGTCAAGAAAGAAATAATTAGATAATATAAATAAATGAGTTGTACTGTTAAATTTTTCTTGTAAGAAATTTATCAAGGATTTGCGAATATATAAGAAGTTTGTCTAATCTTTGACTAACTATATTAAAACTGTGGTAAGTAGAATTAGTGCCTTCATTCAATACAATTTAAAATTTTTAATAAGCAGTACAAAGAAACAGAAAAACATAAACGTTTTTGGCTTACTCGTGCTTTTGTCAGAGTTTAAATGAAAAGAAAAAAGAGAATTCATTAAGTTTTACTCTTTAGAAAAAGTAATCCCGTATCGTCTCGATTGCCAACTCTTTGCAAATAGATTCCCATTTATTTTTAATGTAATTTGACGACAATTTATTTGCTTCATCGAATTGTTTACGCGTCATCTTATTTCCTCACATGACTTCATCACATGACGTTAGACCTGCATTCACTCGACTTTATTGACAAAGCTGCGACCTTATTGACCTTATTGACATATGTAATCCCGTACCCGTCTCGACTGCCAACTCTTTGCAAATAGATTTATGTGCTTCATCAAATTGTTTAGGCGTAATCTTATTTCATCACATGACTTCATCACATGACGTTAGACCTGCATTCACTCGAACTTATTGACAAAGCTGCAGTTGCTCCAAATTGTTTTTTCTGTCGAGCAGTCGAGCAAGCCAAAATGGTTCGTGTTTCTTAATACGTATTTAGTATACTGTAGAATCATCTCAAATTATATTGAACAAATGTAGTAGGGCTGCTTATCATTGCTTTGATATGATTGAAGAAAATATTATTTTCTAAGTTAGGCCATATTTTACAAACTTTTAGTGAAATCAAATTCGCATTTTTAATTCCCTTTTTTCTGGTTGTCAAGCGCTGAAACAAAAACAAGTACAAAGAGTAGAAAAAGTCCTCAAATTTTTGTTTATATCTGAAATTCTTGAAACTGTCCGCAGCGTGGCCAAGTAGCTAAGAGCGCCATATTGATGGCGGATATGATCGACGCAGTTGTTCTTCAAAACCTTTCCTCGTCATTCTGTTGTCTTTGGAAAAAAAACTATCTTGACAGCACTATACGTAAAATTACTTATACTTTACGGCATTTTCTTGGCGGTCTCGGCAAGCAACTCTAAATTCAAGCGCTTCTGATTCTTTCCTCGAATCAAAAAGATAAATAGAGATTGGAAAAAAGTGAGGTTTTTGCAATATTGCTTAAATAAAGGTTTAGCTTTTTCTAAAAAGTCAATACAATTTTTTTTCGCTAAAAAGTCTTGTCGTTTATTTACACGTTATAATTGCTAAATTATATGATTTAGGTTAATTTGGGAAGTTAACTACACCGTTTGATGGATACATAAAAATCAAATTATTAGTTCAAAAAATTATTTCAAAATAATTTTAGAATTTTGATGTGCTTGATGGCGCTATTGGCTAACAAATAGAAGATTTCAATCATTTCCTTTGAGTGCAGACACGCTTGAATAACCAAACGCGTGACTTCTGCACGTGATGAAATATTCTAGCTTCGAAGTTTGCTTCGTTTTCTATCATATGAAGCCCAGTAAGCAGTAAGACAGTTGTTCGTAAAAGGTAACGAGATGAAACAAATTTTTTGCTTTCTTGCGTTGATTCCTCTGATCCAAGGCTGGTCAAAGGAGCGTGTTTTGTCAATGAACAAAGAAAACCTTCGCAAAGGTAAGATGAAATTAAAAATGAAAAAACGAACATGTTTTATCTGCAACATATTTTTTAAATTGTAATTTTTGTAAGACTGAAATGATGAAGTCATAAGATTTAAATTAAAATCTAGTTCTTCACTGGTGCAAACGGCAGATTTATAAGTATTGTCTGCTGTAATATGCCTTTACATTTTGATTAGAAATTTTGATTTAAATTTTGAAATTTTGATTAGTCTCTTAATGACGTTAACATGCGATTTCTAATAATTGCTTGACGCTAAGCTGAACACTAAAAAATGTGATAGTAACGATTTTATGCATAATTTGTTTCGTTGTTTTTCATCATGATTATTATCAAATACGGGGAAGGTAATATTATAAATGACAAAAAGCGCAAGCAAGAAACCATTGCATTGTGTTTTAGCTTTAATTATGATTGAAAATCTCAATTCATTCATTAAGTTATTTGTTATAATTGAGATATTTTTTATTATTTGTTTGTCAAAGGGCTTGACTAGTTTTTTGTTCTCACAAAATTTTGAAAAAAATTGATGATCTCCAAATAAGTCTAATGGAAAAAGTGTTTTTTGTTGTACAGTTAATGGCGTCTTTTATCTGCACGATTTGGCGTTAGTACAAGGCTTATTCCAGTTCAGTCATGTTTATGTTTCTGTAACTAATCAACCATACGAACCCTAACAAAGCTAACAAATTCACCATCGTTAGACTGACTACAATTACTTCTCCACTGGCCCTGATTTGAAACAGATTTTCTCGCTTTAAGTTTTTTCATTAGTTTACGCCGGAGTTGGCCGATCTGACCATTTGATTGACTTTAAATTCATTAAGAACTTGCGATCGATTACTGCTGAAATGCGATCTTAAAAAGTAGTGATCTCTTTTTAAAAAAGGGGGTTTTCACTTTAAATAACACTTTGATTTCTCGATTTTCGTCCCAAAAACATAATGATCTCTTAAAACTCTAGTTCACTCAAAATTAGATGCGATCAACGTGTTGACCACCTCTAGTTTACGCCAACGTCATTTCAGCAATCACAGTAAAACTTTTTTTTCCAACGTAGGATCAAAAATCTTGAAATTTACGATCATGCTTAGAAGCAAAGCTGTCAATGTGAAACAACTGCAAGTAATTTCTCAAGCACTCTTTTAATTTAAGCGTGACGTAGTGAATTGCCTCAAGTTAGATAATACTGAGTAAATTGTCGTACTTTAAGAAAAGTTACAGGCTATTTTTTGCGGCATTGCTTTATACTAATTTCTGTACTTTTGTCATGGCAAATATTCAAAGTCGCGGGATTTAAAAAATTCAAGTGATTGTTAAAGAACAATCTTAAAAGCGTTAAGATTAGTAAACGCAGAACTTGCGGATAAGGCAAAACTGTTAAGAACCATTTGTGTAAATATTAAAAACGCAGTCAAATTTATTTATACCAATGATTCTTAACCTGGGCTCTACCGCCCCCAAGGAGGCGTTGTTGACTTTTTAGAGGGGCGCTATGTTCAGAAGGTGTAACAATATTTACCTCAGTGCAAATTTGCCCTACTAGATCTGCAATAGTTCAATGACTTCCAGAATTGATGAAATGGCAAATGACATTGAAAATAAACTTTGTGATGAACTACAGTTTTCTTTACAGCTTCACGGGACAACACTGCGCGACAATGAAGCTTTGATACTGGCTTATGTGAGCTATATAAATACCAGTCATGAAGTTATTGCAAAGTTTCTGTTTGCTAAACAACTAGAGGTTGACACTAAAGGTTCAAAGGTTTATAAGGTAGTTGAACAATTCTTTAAACAGAAAGTAATTTTACTTTTAAATGTTATTTCATGTGCAACCGATGGAGTACCGTCAATGGTGGGACGGCATCGTAGATTTATAGTACATTTGAAAAGAGAAATTCCGGACATATTTACAATCCACTGCGTCATTCACAGACAGCATTTAGCTGCAAAGCAGCTCAGCAACAGATTACATTGTACCCTGCAAACTGTTATCAAAGCAGTAAATAAGATCAAAGCCCATTCATTATATGGCCGCATATTTCGCCAACTTTGTCATAAAAATAAAAAAGATTTTGAACGGCTCTTGTTCATACAAAAGCCCGATAGCTTTCAAAAGACAAATGTCTACGACGCTTTTATGATTTCTATGATTCTGCTCATGATTTCTTTAAGTTTAAATTATTGGATGAGAAAGTAAGTACAGATTTGGAAAGCAGAAATACAGATGTTGATATTTTTAACAAATTAAATGAGGTCAATATTAAATTGCAAGGAACCAAAATGTGCCTCATCAAAGCAAAGGGAATAATAATAATAATGGCATTTATTAGCAAATTAGATTTCTGAAAAACCGTTGACTAAAACTAGACTTAAATCTGTGTCCTAGCTTAAAAACCCTGCAGGAAAACCAAAGACGATTCGTGTTTGTCAGACACTAATCTACAGTAGACTGCTATTTCTCTCATCTTCAAGCACTGAAAGAAGATTTGGTGATCAGATTTAAAGATGCCAAAGAATTTAAAATACCAGAGTGGGTTGTAAAATTATTCCTGGCTGATCCAAATCTAGTTGAAGAACTTTAGACTTGTAAAATGACTTTGGAAGTAAAGTGTTGTTTCAGCAGATTGACTATGAAGCTTTCTGGAACAAAATAAAACAAAACCAAAGGAACAAAATAAATATCCTCATCTTTGGAAAAAAATCAAATTATTACCGTTAGCATTTCCTTCATCATACCTGATAGAGAAGGGATTTAGTTGGTCGTGCAACTCTTAACTAAGATTGCAAATATATAAAAGGGGTGATCTGAGGCTCTGTTTATCAAATATTGAACCTGATATAATTAAGTAGGCAAATTCCCACCAGGCCCTAAGATAGTCATTAAATACATTTTTCCTGCTTTTTTAATATGCATTTTTTTATCTTATTATTATTATTATTTTGAGTTTTTTTTTGTTTGGGGCACATGCATGTTTTAGTTGAGAACTGAGTGAAATACTTATTTTTTTAAGTAATAATAAGTGTGAATGTATTTCTTTAAGTAAATTTATCATATTCTCAGAATTTAAGTTTTAATTTCCTAATTAAACAGCACTGCAATGTAGAATCCGATGCAACTTGTATCACTCATCATCTTTAGTACAGCACTTACATTACGGTGGGCGCCAGCCTACGGAAATCTCTTGAGAAGGGGCGCTGGGGAAAGAAAAGGTTAAGAGCCACTGATTTATACTTATCGACGTAGAGCGACTGAAAAAGTTTCTTGACCACTTAATAAAGATTTACACTTCATTGCCGAGAGCGGCTACAAACGTCGTTTGTAAAACAAATTTTATGGAAGCAGAAGATTAAATTGAAAATACTCGACATTACACTGTATATTGGCCTACAACCCTACATGCTCGTTTAATTTTAATTTTTAAAAAACTACATCGAACGACCGAGAAAATCGTTTTGCGTTATAAATTTTTCAATCAATCTTCTGTGATTAATTTTAAAAACTTTTTCAAAAATGTAAGAAAAGAATACACTTAAGTGGACTTCGTGTTCGTTTTTTTTTTTTTTTTTTTATAAAATAACCAGCAGTGATGGCCTTACAAAAAGGGGGCCCGGTGCTAGAAAAATAGGGGAGGGCACTTTTTAGTGTTCTAAAACAAAGTGATCGCTGAAAGAGGTCCTCATTTTAGAAGGAGCCACTATTTAGTATTTTAAAACAAAGAAGTCTCTAAAAAAAAGAAGGTTATCACTTTAGGGGTGCCACCGTCATGGTGCTAGTATGACAAAATAAAAGAATATCTTGCCTAGGGGGCCACTTTTTGACGTTTTTTAAGGGGGCCTGGTGCGGCGGCACCACGCGCACCGTACTAAAGCCATCACTGCCTGTCAGTTAGCAATTGCAGAAAATAAGTCAAGTTTTTTAAATTAAATATATTAAAATAATATTTAAAAAAACATCGTATATACGAGGAGTAGTAAAAAAGTAAAGCTACTAAATTTTAAAAATGTAATTAACATACAGGGTGCCCCTACATAAAACTCCTATATTTTATTTTGATAAGTTTTAAAACAAAAAGTTTAATTATAAATACAGCATTATGACAGATATAAAAATTAAACTGAAATTAAACCAAATTTAGGGGTTTTATGTGGGGCACCCTGTAATTAAAAACAAATTTTAGTTATAATTTTTCTACATATTCTCTGTCTAAATGTATATTTTTCGTGGTTTATGGCCTCCGTCTAAGGCGAGGCTTCCAGCGTTCTAACCCTCTAAAAACTTCTGGAGGCTTTGACTGAAATCAGGTCAAAATACCCTTTTTCCCATCATCAATAGTCAGAAATCGTGTTCCTTTGAGGTATTCTTTTAACTTGAAAAACAGTCGGATGGGACAAAATCGGAGCTGTAGGGTGAGTGTGGTAAAATTTTCCAATCAAATTCCAATGAAGAGTGAGCAGGTGCATTGTCGTGATGAAACAAAATGCCCCCTTGCAACTTTATTTGCTTTTTTATGATCACAGCAGCTTTGAACTTTCTCAAAACACCTTCACAATAAATTCCTGTAATCAAGTCCCGAAAGACAGTTTTCTGATTTGATTTTTCAGACTTGAATTTGATTGGTCCTGTGGAAGCAACTGCATTGATTGCAACTATAATTTCAATAAGTAGAATGAATAAAACATTAATACCAATCGCATTTAGGGAACTCAAAATGGCATAAATCATAACTCGGAACTACCTCGTAAATATATATTATATTCTTTAATGCTTGTTCTATATCAGAGATTCTCAACGTTTTTAACACTGTGGCTCAAAAAGTTTAAAACGCAATTATTGCGGCCCAATGAGTCTGGACGCCGGAAAACCATTTTATCAAGGGGGCAAAATTTAAAAAAGGTTTTACTGAGTTGCCGTTTCTTATCGTGCCGTTTTCAGCGCAAAAAAATCTAGTGATGATTAAAAAAAAGAAAACCGTTTATCACTTCCAATCAGTGTCCAAGTTTCATACCCAATTTTGCCAAATCGTTTCTTGAAAACAAAAACCAGCCTTCCTAATATATGATTTCAACATTTTACACCCTTTCTGTGTGGCCCATCAAAAAATTCGCTGTGACCACCGGTTCAGAACTTTTGTTTTGTACTAATTATGCACCTGGTATTTGCTCTCTGTCATTAGAACTAAGTCGGCTACCCAAGCCATAGCATTATGCAAAATACGATAACCAACTTTGCAATACATTTCTTTTTAGATCAATTTTCTTTTAAAGCTTGGTCGTTACATCACAAAAAAGTTTATTTTTCTGAAGATGAACTAAAAGTCCGAAAGACAAATTTTCTTTTAAGTCGTGAACAAGTTGGTAATCACAATAGTGAAGCATCAAGCTGGAAAAGTAAGCCACTAAAGTTTTTTTATTACTACAGTGTTTATTTTATAATTTTTGTTAAAGAATGCGGTTTAGTGATGTATAATAGTAGGTTTCAATATTTACTTTTTATGAATCTTTGATTAAAATTTTTTTTGGAGAACTACTTACATTCAGAGGCGCCGGAAATTTTTTTGGCCGGGGGGTAGAAGGCAAAGTTAAAAAGAAGACCGCTTTTTACTGATTTGCCATTTGGTATCGCGACCGTGTAGTGCAAAAATCTAGTGATGACTAAAAAAAAGTCATCACTTTCAATCTGATTCATGATCTCTACTTTCGTGCTAAATTAAGGTGAAGACGAAAACAAAAAAGCCTTAACCTCAATCCATCTAATATTTTTGTCGAGTTTCTATGATGATACAGGTAAATGTAGACCAAATACTTCAGATTCTGGCTACTTTTACCCTCCATTTTTGTTAAGAGCCGGGGGCAATTAAAAGAGGCAAGAAAGGCAGAGAAGGCAATTACCTCTCTGTTTGCTTCAAGCCTGTTAGGTTATGTGTAACTTCTCTCTTAAAAAAGCGACTTGTTTTAGTGGAGCTGAACAAGTTTTCCGACATGTCCTTTGATGAGTTTTCATCTCGCTACTTAATGACTGCTCAAAACTGCAGTGCCACTAATTTCGGTCACGTCATGTCTGGCATGGCGCCGCCCGAAACCGTTGATTGGCGGAAAAGAGGAAACTACATCACACCAGTAAAAAACCAGGTGAGTAACTGCAATTTCAATAGCACAACAGAGGTTGCTTGGCAACAAACTGTCTTTGCTTGAAGGGTTCTTGCGGCAGTTGCTGGACGTTTTCGACAACCGGCTGCATGGAGTCGGTCACCGCCATCCATGGCAAGCACCATCCGCTTTATTCCTTATCGGAGCAGCAACTAGTTGATTGCGCTCAGGGATTCGACAACCACGGATGCGAAGGGTAAGGAATGTTCAGTTATTGCTAGATGAGCATAATGCGTAAAACAAATTATTTTTTATATTTTGAATTTTAACGCTACTGTAGTTAATCATATGAGATTTTAGAAGCTGTTAATATAAAGTAGTAACAAATTTAACGTTTAACGTATCATTTAACGTATTAAATTAACGTAACATTTAACGTAGTAACAAAGTTGACTAATTAACGATAAAGAACTTTGATATAATGTTTCGTTCATTTTACTTAATTATAAGTTACAATTTAAAAAATTCATTACAAAGGCAGTTGATAAGATATCTTATATAGAATTGTTTTATATTAATCAGTGTTTATTATAAAGTTTTCAAAATAAAATTTTTTGTTTCAAATTAAATTTTTATGTGTTTAATAAATATGTTAATAAACCTTTGCAAAATGACTACTCCTCAAGAGAAAGCACAATTTCCCCAGATGTTCTTGGTCGCCCGTTTCTAACTGTATCCAACACTGACTCTGTCACTATAAATTTCTTGTGCCATCGATGAAATGGTGAACCTGATGGTGAATCTTTTCCATACTTAGTTCTGTATTTTCGCTGAGCCTGAACATCCGATTTTGTCTCAATAAACCAGGATACACATTGTGCCTTGAGGAGTAGCCATTTTGCAAAGGTTTATTAACACATTTATTAAACACAAAATTTAATCTGAAACAACAAATTTTAGTTTGAATAAAAACTTTAATAAACACTGATTAATAAAAAGCAAATTTATATAAGATATCTCATCAACTGCCTTTGTAATAAATTTTTTAAATTGTAACAAGACTTTATGGCCTAACAAGCCTACGTCTAGCCATTTAGTATATGCTTTGCAATTAATATTAAAGGTGTTCATTCAAATTATTATATGCCAAAAATTGTTTAGTCATTTCTACCAGCTTTATATTTACAGAGGCTTACCAAGCCATGCGTTTGAATATATACGATTCAACAATGGTCTAATGGCCGAACAAGATTATCCATACAAAGGAAAAGTGAGATTTAACAAATACTTTTCAATATATATTTAATTACTGCAATTAGTCATTTGATATTTTGTTGCAAATTACATGGGATAGTCTGATAGCACTGCTTACATCTGGTAGCCGCTAAAATTCCGCATGACTTTGGGCAAAGAAAATTTTTGATTTCTAGTTAATGTTCTTATTGCAGGATGGAAAATGTCACTTCAATCCGTCAGAAGCTGTCGCTTTTGTAAAAGCTGTCGTAAACATAACCAGAGTAAGTTAATAAATTTACTCGTGCAAAAGCAGTTTTTGAATTAAACCGTTACGTAACAGGGATCTGAAGACGAAATCCGGGACGCTGTAGCTTTTAAAAACCCGGTCAGTGTCGCATTCCAAGTGACTGAAGATTTTACAAAGTATAAGTCAGGTGTATACTCCAAGTAAGTGTCAATGTGTTTTTATCAAAATATCAGCTGATGTACAAATTATGAGGTAAGAAAAATTAAGCTTGCAAATTATGATTGAAAAATTTTCGTCAGATTTTTAAAGATTGAGTTTTTAAATGATTGACGAAGAACAAGGACCATACTGATAAATATAAAACAAAATTTCTCTTCGCACTTTATAAATTAGCTACCTTGATATTCAGTTCTGTTCATCAATTTCACCAAGAGTAAAATTTTGGTTTTTACAACAAATTTTTTTTAAGCGAGGCGAGAACGATATGAGTAATAGCGTTTGTTAAAGCCAATAACCCGTTTGCAACTTGACAAAAGCTTAGCAAACGGTCGGGGCTAGCGGCTTTATTTGCAAACTATTACAGTTTTAAATTAGCAAATTAAAATTTTGTTTTTATCCATACATCAATAAAATGAGCTGGTTAAAATTCTTGAACTGCTTATTTTTAAATTAAAATATGCTCATATAAAACAAACAGCTCGTCGTTGTCGTTTGAAGGGTATCCACTTCAGGTCAGACACAAACAGGACTGGGGCCGAGGGTTTATCCTTTTACTACCGTAGCTGCTGCACTGCCTGGATCAGATGCTGGCAGTGATGTTATTAAGCCAGCATCGAGTTTGGACATCTAAAACCGTCAGACCTCGTGCTCCATGCCGGTGCTCCTGTATAGGGCACGGTGTTAGTAACATGGTCTGCGGTTTGCTCAGAGGCGCCACACTCGCAATTTGGTGAAGGAGCGAGCCCCATTTGAGCATGGACGAATGGAATCGCTCAACACCAGTCCGCAGGCGGTTGAGCTTAACCCAAGCTACTCGGGGCAAGCCCATCCCAACAGGCCTGGCACCAGTCTCGGGCACAAAAGCACGGAGCCTGGAAGCATTTTCACAGTACTCCGTTTTCCATTTGTAATTTGTCCATTCAGAAGCGCGGGTGCCAAGTCTGGCAAGGTTGTCCAAAAGATTCTGCGCAGCTGGCACAAACGGGCGTCTGGATCTTACTCTCACTTGGCGAGTATCTGAGGACCCACTTAAAAGACCCATACAAGATATGATCAGGGTCCAGAGATCCACGGTGAGCCAAGGAGAGTGTCGCTCCCATTTGGCGAAGCTCAGCTGGCTGGATGCCTGAGAGTATAGGTAGGTGGTCCGTTGGAGTGGGACGCAGGCATCCAGTAACAATGCGCAAGGCGTCGTTCAAGACACTGTCAATGAGGCGAGTGTGAGCACCGCGATATCAGACTGGCGCACAGTACTCAGCTGTTGAGTAGACTAGAGACAAGGTGGCTATGCATAGTGTTTTAGCACCAGCACCAGCACCCCATCCCGAGCCCACGAGTCGCCTCAGCAGTGTGACGCGCGAGGATAGTTTTTTTGCGCAATGCCACTAAGTGGTGACGAAACGTGAGCGATCTATGATGGTTATAAACAATCTATGATGGCTATAAACAAACAGCTTTTCATGTTGAAACAAGTATGATTTAACGCTATTCTATCTCAAGAGCTTAAAATTTTAACTTCATTTTATGCTGTTGCAACCAGAGTTGCGGAGTCGGTCGGAGTCGGAATATTTTATCCGACTCCGATTTCTTTACATATTAGTGATATCAACCGCGCAACTTACGCGGCCGCGCGCGCCAGTGAAGCACAATGCAGTAATCTTTTTAAGAGAACCTTGCCGCGTATCGCGCGACACACCGTGCAACACATAAGAAGTTTACATTCAAATTTTAAGCAAATATATTTTGCGTAATGCTATGCTTGGCTAGCCAAGTTTTTTGCTTCCCTTCAATCCAATGACAGGGAGCAAATACCAGGTGCATAATCAATTACTAACTAAGCAGCCTCTTTCTATATTACAGTGGTACCTTGACATACGAGTTTAATTCGTTCCGTGACCGAGCTCATACCTCAATTTGCTCGAATGACAAAAGCGAATTTTCTCATTCAAATTAATGTAAATACCATTAATCCGTTGCAGCCCCCAAAAATGCCGCCCATTTTTTTTTATTTTTCACGTGTCTTTAAATAAGTACTTCTTTCAACACAAGCGAATGTTTAACGTCTGTTTTCATCACTAAAGCTCATTAAAACAGACCAAAAACTGCAATGAAGGAGAAACTCACAGAAGCAATTTTGTTTTTACAAACAAATTATTAAATTAAAATTGAAACTTACTCTTTTTGCTCTATTCTTTCGGAAAATATCAACCAAACCTTTAGAACCAAAGTGAATCTTTTAATAATCTCTTAATATGAATGTCTATAAACAGCAGGGAGCCTGCATGTTCAGTCTCGAACAAAATTACAATAATTGAATTAACCATGAGATAGAGACTACAGAACCCCTTTTATTTTGTTTACAAGATCCGACAAAATTCATATATTTATTCTTACCATCAATATATAACCATAAATTACTGGGAAGAAGATGGACTCTATGTTATCAAACTAATGGCTAAAATTTATTTGAGAGAAATGCGGTCTGGAAATGGCAACATTTTTTCTGCAGTTTTTTTGTATGCAGTGGATAATTCAGGAAAATTCTGAAAATAGTCGCATTTTGTTTTTTTTTTTGTAGTCTGTGATTGTGGATTTTATATTTTTAATTCATTTGCATATGGTTTTGTTTCTTTTGTTTTTATAAACTTTTTCAAATTTTTGTTGTCAATAAATTCTATAGTTATTACTTATATTTGTACAAATTTTTGCAATTATAAAATTTTCAGAGTTACGTTTTAACCTTATTATACCTACTAATAGAAATGAAACTAAGCCACCTAAAACAACAAGCACCAAACTTGAGTTTTGCTCTTGTTGGAGCTCGTCAATGATGCATACCCCTCTTGAGTTTCGAACCTACTAGATGTAGTCCTACATGCAGGAGACAACACTCGGGGTTTAGTCCTACACTCAGGGCCTACACAAGTCATTAATTGTATTAACATCAAGGCTTGTCGTGGGTTCGATTTATCATGGGAAAAATAATAATTGTAAAATAGACTATAGAGATAACAGACTAGAGATTCAGAAAATGTAATAAGCATTAAGTATAGAATACATATTTAGTTGAGTTATGATGTATGCCATTTTGAATACGTTTTCTAAATGTGATTTGTATTAATGTTTCATTCAATGACAGAAAGAAATATAGTTAATGGGTTGTGTATGTAATATAATTATATACATACACGTATATAATTATGCTTCCTGCTTTTGTAGGTTGAGCTCTTTGGCTGGGAAGATAGTGATGCTCCTGCGCTATGCAAGGCTCATCATTTCATATGATTTGAGCTCTCTTGGCATCACTGGGCTTTGACTCTACTGTGGCTTAAAAACCACAAGTAGAAGATTAGCCACAAGGTTCAAATTGATGACCCTTGTTCTTTTCCAGCATAACTGCACTACACTGACGAGACCCAAAAGGTCGTAACAGTACTGTCTGCAGTAGATATATATATATATATATATATATATATATATATATATACATACCTATTTATAAAAACACAAATATAACAAAAAAACATGTTCTATTAAAATAGTCGCCAATGACTGTTTCGCCTGTGAGAATCATCAGGGAACACAATAACTAAAAAAAGCAATATTATTTAAAAGAAATAAAATAGGGAAAAATTAAAAGTCAAAATAAATTTTTATGCTTCAGATGAAAACTCGCATCTTAGAAAAATAACGCTATCAAAAGTTTGGGTTAAAACGATTATTTTATTAAAGTCACTGATTGATTATTAAATGATTACTTTTGTCACGAGATATTAAAAGAAAACATGCTGTAATGTTGCGCATACTCGTAGATGTATTAAACTTGGCCAAGCTGCCGAAAAGATTAAAGCGTACAAAAGTTTTTGGATTATTAGTTAAGAGCAAGTGTTATAAAAAAATTCTGTTATACTGTATAAAACATTAATATGGATCACTAGTTAAGAGAGAGTGTTATAAAAACATTTTTTTTAAAAAGATTCTTTTATAACACTTTCTTTTAACTAATGATCCATAAACTTTTCTACACTTTCATCTTTTCGGCAGCTTGGCTAAGTTTAAGAATGCATCAACTCGCAACATTACAGCATGTTTTCTTTAAATATCTCGTAACAGAAGT
Organism: Diplosoma virens; assembly: GCA_963680785.1. NCBI lineage: Eukaryota > Metazoa > Chordata > Ascidiacea > Aplousobranchia > Didemnidae > Diplosoma > Diplosoma virens. The sequence continues at coordinate 37,114,009 of OY796881.1, read as the reverse complement.
AATTATTTAAATCAATCAGTGACTTTAGTAAAATAATCGTTTAAACCCAAATTTTTGGTAGCGTTATTTTTCTAAGATGCGAGTTTTCCTCTGAAGCGTAAAAAATTGTTTTAAATGTGTCTCCTGATGAGCCCTACAGGTGAAACAGTCTGTTGGGACTATTTTAATAAAATGTTTTTTTTACTATTTGTGTTTCAATAATCAGGAATAATCGCTCAGACTATTGAAGTCATTGAGCACTCTTCTAAAGAACACCAGCAATTAGCAGTTATATATGTATATGCATTCATATACATAATTTTTTAAAATAAATATCTTTTTATGTGTTTGAAAAATTTGACTTATTTTGTGCAAGGATTATTTTGCTTAGTTAAATCTAATTTAAGATAAATACTTTGCCCTTACTAGGGAGTCGGAGTCGGCATTTTAGAAATTCTAGGAGTCGGAGTCGGATCTTAATCTTCCGACTCCGCAAACCTGGTTGCAATAACTATTATCATATGTATGTAATTAATTAAGTATTGTTGTGTCTCTTTTTAATATTTTTTTAAATTTTTGTAGTTTTTCGCGTAGATTTGTAAAGCTAGAATCAAACAGATATTAAAGACTTTTGCCTTTTTCAGTCCATCATGCGGGGATCTCCCCAGTGAAGTAAACCATGCTGTGTTGGTGGTTGGATACGGTGTTGACGAAGCGTCAGGAAAAAAATATTGGCTCATTAAGAATTCCTGGGGAACCGATTGGGGTCTGCAAGGGTAAAATATTTTGACTTCAAGTTTTGTGCAGGCCACCACCGCTTGCCAACTCTTTTAAATGAGCGTTTCTCAAACTCCCTTCTATAGAACAATGTCAAACATTCTTCATCTTGTTTACTAAAGTTTGAACCACCAATGTACAGTGATGGCTTTAGGGGCCGCACCGTCTCCTTAAAAGTAAATCAAAAAGTGCCCAACCCCCCCTCCTTAGATAGATACTGCTCTATTTATTCATAGTAGCACCAGCACGGTGGCATGTTTAAAATACTTTTTTAGGAATAAATTTCTTTTAATACACTAAAAAGTGGCCCCTCTATAACAATAACTTTTTTGCAATTGTTTTTCCTTGGAACACTAATTAGTGGCCCCCTTACTTGAACCGGGATCCCCTTTTTGTAAGGCCATCAACTGCCTATTTAGTTATTAGTTTAGTTATTTTTTTGTAAATTTTAACCTTAAAAAAATTGCTCTAAACCAAAAGTTTTTAGAAAACCTGGTTTATGTATAAATTTTTCGTCGCATTACGTAAACTTTTGCTTAATGATATTTGGTTTTATTTCAATAAGTCTTAATTTACGAAAAAAATAAAAAATAACCAATTACTGCGTGTTTTGCTCTTGCTTTTACATATCTTTGATTTATTTGTGATGAAATGTAATCATGCCTTTTGACTTTTTTTGGCTTTACCCTACTGTACTTTTTACACCTGTTAAACTTTTAAAAAATTCCTTTAAATTTGACTTGTTTCAGATATTTCAAAATGGAGAGGGGAGTGAATATGTGCGGAGTGGCTGAGTGTGCAAGTTATCCCATCGTGTAGATCCATATCCTCATCTTTCTCCTTTGATGCCAGTTTTTAACATTTTAACGATTTCGTCAATTCTTGATTTATCATTATATCCAGTTTAATACAATTGTTTTGTTCGGCCCTTTTGTTTACATTTGACTTGAATCTTTAATTTCGTAAAATATCCTTTCGCAAAATAAATTTCTATTTTTTAGTCATATTTTAGGCAGCGTGAATAGAAGGTTTGATAGTAATTTTTATGGTTATTTTAGAATCAAATTCCGTGTGTTACAGTTTGCGACCTTTGCCATATTTTCAATATAGTAACTTTGCTACTCAAAGTGCACTGTAGCAAAAATAAAAATCGCAAACTGTGTTTTTAAATATTTGCGTATATGCTAAATTTGGTACCATAAATTTTGCACCACTATGTAGCAATACTGGTTGGTGTGATCACATCATTATATTCAAATTTCAGTTGACTGCTTTATTTTTAGAATGTGTGCAAAAGTATTTAGTAAAACAATCGAAGATAGCTCAATAGATAGTACAGTGAAACCTACTATTACTAAGCTTAACCAAAAAGTAAAAACAGTATAATTTGGGAAACAAACTTTTTCAGTACCTTGTTAGTTTTTCTGAACGTTAAAGTGTTTGTTACGTATCCCAAAGCACCAACAAAGAAGCTAAATTTGATTAAATACTATGCTGATTGAATAATATTGATATTCATTTCGCCTACTTTTGCCATCAGCTTTATATCTTGCCTTTTCGATTAAAACTTTATTTAGAACTTTAATATGTTCAGAATAGTTGCGCTCCAAGATAAATATAAATGGGCTATATCGGAGATTTCAAGTGATGCGTCACGACGCTCTGGTCCGTGATTTTCACGAAGGCGTCGCAATCTAGTAGGAAAGGATAAAAAGCATGGTAGATTAGGAATCATCAAACTTTTGTCGAAAAAGATGTTTTAATGTTTATGAAATTCATTCTTAAAATCGATTGAAGCTCTTTTGGTCTTACAGCCCTTTAACTGCCAGGCCCTTCTGTGTAAATTATCACAAAAAAACAGAATTCACACAATTTACGATATTTCGAAATCTACAAGAGCTACATGAAAAGTGTAAACATGAAAGTTGTTAGAAAAAGTATGTAATTTCAAATATGTGGCGTTTTATTTTAATTTTTAGTTTATTGATTAGCAGAAAGTAACTTTATAGATTAAATCTTGCATTGCCATATTGTATTGCACTGTCATTATATCATTGTTTTTAACGTTGAATTTTTTTTGAGGGAGGAATGTATCACCCATTTTTTCACCCCCAAATTTTATATTAAATTTATGTGAGTTAATTTATTCCGGTGCTGCATAATTCCATGATTCATGTCAATATAGCTAGTTTCCAAAAAACTTGGTTCTGGTGACAGAACACCAATTTGTCATTATATCTACCGGTCTCAAAAATTTTTTTGAAGATGTTATTTTTTGGTTTCAACTAAATTTTAAAAAATTTAAATAAAAACACCCAAATTTTTTATTTTTTATGTTTGGTTAAGTACCAATTGAGCAAAGTCAAAATTGTAGCAGAAGTAATTTCGATATATTTTTAACGATACGAAAATATTGCTCTAAAAGCCACTAAAGTGGCTGTTGGCAATTAAAGAGTTAATGTGAAGGAAGTCGAGTTAGGCGTGTTGTAAACTTTTAAATTTAAAGGAGGAAGGGAAAATCTACAAAGCAATGAAAAGGTTACGGGAGAGATCGCATGAAGTGAAAAAGTTAAGTAAGTGAAGGACAGTGCGAATGATAGTGAGCGGATTAAAATAACGGACAAGAAAGGTAATTTAATTAATTTAAATTTGTTTTTGTGGCGATGATTACTGGTAAGCTTTGGTCGTTTGTAGAGTGTTGTTGGTTTGATAATAGTGATTTAATTCAAACACAAAATAATTCTAATATTAAAATAGGTGAAGCCGCGAATAATTACGAAAGGTTTTTTAATTTAAATTTGTTTTTATGACGGCATTTGCCATTTAGTTCCAATCTTTTATTTAACATGGTCGTAGGATCCACTCGGAGGATGAAGAGTTTTTCTGCTAAGCAAAGGTTGCAACATCTAGCTCCCGGTTAGTATGGTGTGGTGCGGGTCGCGATGCTCCATACGATGACGGGGTTATTTCCTGCGTCTTTAGCTTGACAAAAGGCTTTAGACAGCTCGGTGGCATTATACTTTTGCCGACATTTAAAGCTTTGATTATTATGGTTGTAGAAGCGAGTTTTAAATTCGGTTTCACTACAACCATAATAATTCTTGCCAATGCCATCTGATGTTAGGATGGCTTTGTAATGATGAAACTTTCGCGGCATAGTCCCTTCATCGGGCAACTGGTTTTAGTCCTGCAGTTTCAAGGTGGCACAATGTTAGCAGGTTCGGTTCTTTGGGTAAGGAGCGCTTAGTTGTGCCTGGATATAATAGCTGCCATGTTGGGCATGCAACTATAGCTCACTTTGACGTTATTTTTATTGCATTGTTATAGCGCAACCAGCAATATAAAAAAGCACATTTTAACCATATGTAAATTACCTGATTGCACAAAGCAAATAGCACCAGCAATAATAACAACAATAAGCAAAAGCTTCATAATCTTTTGAAAGCAATAAATCACAGACTTTGATTAAGATTTAAAATTATTCTGAATGGTGCTGTGAAACAAAGTTTAATTTGAAACCATTTTGTTAAATATCGTTTTCAATTGTAATAACAATTCAGTAAAATTTTATGAGTTTTTAATTGGTTCGCGACAATCATCATATTATTTTTTGTAAAATAAAGCAGTCCGCTTTGTTGCTGTTCAAAAAAGTTATCATAAGTGATGCGGGAAACTTTAGTGTTTATCAAACACAATCGAACAATTTGCATTTGATTCTTTGTTGCCCGCAATTGCAAACGCCGATAAATATAAATCTCGTATTTTTTTGTGAAAGCAAACCTATATATTAAAATGTCAAAAAATCCAGCGATTAAATAATTATAGTAAGTCGTGTCCTTATCCAAGTAGACAAAAGGTTATGCGGCAATTATGCTATGCAGCTCCTAAGTTGATAAATCAGTTTCGTTTAATTACTCTTATTTTCTGAAACTTCGCCACTTAAGTAAATTGCTATGCAAACGCTTCATAGAAACTATTAGTAATTACAAAACATTATACACAGTAAATTGTATAAATATTTTTTTGATAAAGTTCTGTGATATGATGTCATGTTATAATGTTCTGGGATATGAAGTTTTGTGATAAAATTCTGTAATAGGATATGTTTTCTATGATAAAGTCTCTTTTTCAAAGGGCCAAAATATTGGTGTCAATTGGAATTTACCTAAATACAAATTCCCAAATTAAAAAATATAGACAATTGCTACCAAACTATCCATATCAAATTTGATAGACTTACTTTTTTTTCAAGAATTATTAATACAAAGCTTATTTTGAACTAGCGTAATAATCAGTTTTTTTGCTTCTCTCATTTCTGATTACATGCGTATTTATCAATTTAAATCAATTCAGTTTTAATTTAAAAAAATCAAAGATTAAATGAATCTTAGCAAGATTACTTATAACATCAAAAGTATAGAATGGTTTCATCAACATAAAGTAAGTATGCAGCTTGCATTTACAAAAATACCAAGGTTCAATTTCAGAAACAATCACATATTTTTTCACAATATACGATGCTCTACATTCAAGATAATTTTTAAAAAGTTTTGAGCCCGCGGGCCGCTAGTGGTGCGAAACTGTGCAAATACACCAGTAATAGCTACTGTAAAAAAGATTTTTACGTTTAGTCGATAAGCTGATTTAGCTACAATATATTTGCTGTGAAATACAACTGAAGACTAAACAAACTTCCAATTTTATGTTAACTGATAACAAACAAAAAAGTATGACTTGGTGAGCCTAAAACTCGTCAATAACGATTATAATGAATGTAAAAAATAATCGAAGAAGATTATAAACATGTGAAATTGTTCAACGGGTTCGAAAAAAGCGTGACAGAGGCTTATGCGGCTCACGAAGACACGAACAGCGGTTTCAATCTATCGTCTAGTACAGTATAATAGACTTTGAAAACATTTTTATAATAAGTGCACTTGAGCAAAAGAAAAACCTTATTAATGCATAGTGACTGTTCCCAAACAAGTTTATGCAGGTTTATGGATGTATTATTGTTTTTAATTTCATTCTTGTTTTATATGGAAAAAACCAAAGATAAAAATTTCATAATTTTGCACCTACACCATCAAAATATATTTTTATTCAACGGTCAACTAAAACAAAACAAGGGAATAAATAAAATGTGAAAAAATAAGTTATTTTGATATCTTTTAAAGTACCGTATGACCGCCACCGAATATAAATCGCACCTTCTTTGAATTTCTAAATCTTCATATCTATTTGAATTCTAAATCTCCCTTCTCCATAGTAACCCGAAAATATGCACCATAATAATTACACAATTTTAATGAAACAAAAAATGTAAATATGCAATATTAAAGCAAGTTATTTTGCTATACAACAAGAAAGTCTAATACCACAAATCGATTAAAATTAAAAGAATTCAGACATACTATCTGATACAAAATTGAAAAAATATTTAAATACATACGTACATAAAATTGTTTAGAAAATTTAGGAAATTTTTAATGCATCGACTATTAGCTAGGATCAGTAGAAAAAGACATAAATAATATATTCAAAACCAGAAAAAAAATCAATGAGGGCAATATGTAAATACTATCTACAAGCGTTACTTAGTCCGGTCTTTTCAAAAAAACTTTTGCTGTTTATTTGGTATATTAATCAGTCTTAAATATCTTCTTTCTTGTACTTAACTAAAAGATTTTTAAACAAATTCTATTCATATTTAATTTTCATTCGCTTGAAAGGTTAAAAATACTTATCAAAAAATCTCAAAGTTACAAATTATACGCAACTAAAAACTTCAAATTGGCTTTGGTCTTTCTACAGTAATTCATATTTTTGATACAAGTAAATTGCTCTATTTAAAATTTCAATGCCAAAACCAGAAATTCGGCTTGACCAGTAGGTCAAAGGTTATAAAATACTGGCTAATGCGTAATCGAAATAAATCTGTGCCAATACATTGGTGAAGCGGCTGATATATGTGTATATTTTCGATGTTTAACTTTTGCGTAAGTACATTTTTGCATTGCAAGAATGTTATTTTTTCTAAGAATGCTACACTTTTGTATATCAGCATCCAGGTAAGGTTGTCGTACTAAGTTTTATGTAATTAAATTAAAAACTAAGTTTTATGTAAACTGTATCAAATACAAAACACTTGTTGGTTTGCTAAAACAAACATTTATGGCAACCAAGCTTCGCTGCTCCTTTGTGTCTAGGACAGTGGTATTTAACCTGTGTCGCGAGAGATTTCCAAGTGTGCTGTGAAACGTTTTAAAACTCAATCGTTCATTGCTCCGCAACCTTTCTTTTTGTTTGCATTACTTTTTAGAGACAAAAATCAAAAAATCCGAGACTGATTCAAAATGAAAACTTTTTTTTTAAAGAACACTACTTTTTTCGGGACAAAAATCAAGATCTGCACTCTGGTGCAATTGTTTTGTGACTTTTGAAAAGGTCTCAAAGTGTGCCGCAGACGCGAAAAGGTTGAGAATTACCGGTCTAGGACAACTAAATGTTTCTGGCATCATTCGTGATCATGATGTTTACAATCACGTCCTGCAATCAAATGAAAAACACTTACTTTGAAAAAATTGTCAAATCCGGTCAAAGAGTCACAATTTTGTCAGGTGAAGAAAGGTGGGCACGGTGAGACACAAAACAACCGATAAACTTTTGTGTCCTTGTATTCTTAATTTTTGTTACAGCACGAAGCTGGTAGTTGTGAAAGCAAGAAAGTTTTTAGACCAAAAAAGCCTATTTTTATATTTTTATGCATTTGTAATGAATTCTGTTGATTAGTAAAGCAATGCTTGAAGCTCCAAATTGCAACATAGTTATTAAAGATATTGAAATATATTTTGGTAAACTAAACCTGAATGCTAATTTTGGTGGTGCTAAATGATAACACAAAAATTAAGTTAACAATGAAAAACCATGAGACAAAAAATTGAAAAACTATGAAATAAGTCCCACTATGTTCCAATTTTAATACGTATAATCAAAATAATAGAATATATATTTATGCTTTTAACTATTTGCATGTATTCTGTAATTAATAGATCAAAAACAATTATATCATCTTAAACAGTGAGACAAAAAGATTAATCTGCTTTCTTTTTTAAGTTCATATTTGGCCCAAGTATTACCCAGATTCGAATATTAGTTTACAGATTCATGCTCATTTTCTAAATATTGATGAATGATTTTTGGCAAGTAATCAAAAATAGAAAAGGTTAAAAGTTTATGGTACTTTTACTCAACACGCAATGAGAAATGTTGTTTTGCATATGTTAAAAAAAGATACACTAAAAATCGAAGAAGCTGCTTAAAGAAATCCTATCAAAAGAATAAGTTACATAGATATACCAAAAAAAGAGCAAAAATGATCGAATTATTGAATTTATGAAAATGGATCCAAACTTGCATGACAAAAATATTTTTCAACGCACAAGGCAATCCTTTAGTACAATATACACAGTCGTGTTCCCAAATAAACTATGGCTCGACAAAGTCGGATTTCAAATACTTTTTTAAACTATAAAAGTTTAGAAGATATTAGGGGCAAAACGGTCATAGTTATTTTAAATTGGCGTAACGGCTCCGGTGCTGGACTTAAATAAACGAAAATAGATTTTATAATTTCTCTAACAATATACTATCTCAGAAATATTATTTAAAACCCGAGACAACAGCACAAAAATTTTATTTTAGAAAAATGTACATGTAAATTTTACTTACATGTCCGTTTTGCCCCGGGCTCGGGGCATAACCATAGGCGTACGCAAGGGGGGGTTTCAGGGGTCAAAACCCCCCCCTTGAAGAATGGTGTTCAGCCATATGTACATGGTAATAAATAGGCTTCAATAATAAGATTTTGGTTTCTATTGTTTACCGCACTTTGAAACTTAATTACTGCTTGCGCATCAATTTTTTCCATCGCCTAAATTGCGATTTTTTTCTTTTTGCAATTTCTTTTTGCAATTTTTTCTATCGCCTAAAGTTAGCTAATGTACAGCTGCCACTGTGAAGAAAACTTTCGAACTTGTAAAATATTGAAAGTTAAGTATGGTAATGGAAATAAACTGCATGGAAACAATAGCTTCAGTTCACAAATTTTTTAATGCTTCAAAACGTCAAAACATTTTTACGCAACTCCATCAACACGATTTCGTCAACAACAAAAGTTCAAAAACTTGTTCAAATTTGTGCCATCAGATGGGTCTATCGACACGAGAGTGTTAGTACTTTTTCAAATTTACAATTTACCGTTGTAGAAGCTTTGGCAGAAATTTTAGCATGGCCAGACAGAGAGGAACTTCATTACGAGCTTTGCAGTTGCTTTCGACAATTACGCAAAGTGAATTTTGCATTGTTCTCTTAGTTTTAAAAAACGTTTTTAGATACAGTGTTGTTTTGTTCAAAGTTAAGCAGAAAAAGTCGATAAACTCTTTTGCAACTGTCTACATTGCATATGATATTCCAAATGAAATGAAGTGTCTTAGAGAAAAAAACGAATATTAATTTCACTAGTTCTATATTTTTGCGCAAAAAACGGCCAAAGCCGAAGGTTTTATTTTGGAAACACCACGCCTTACTTCAAGACAGACCAATCGATGCAATATTGCTGCTAAACAAATGAAGAATATTTTAGAGAAGGGATTTTTATTCCATTTCTTGATAACTTTATTGTCACTCTCGAAGCAAGATTTACAGCCCACAAATCGATTATTGATGAATTTCAGTGTTTAATTTCTTCTGATCCAACTAGTGGACCAACTCCTCAACAAATTAAAAGTATTCAAGTTTTGGAAAAATTTTACGAAAATGATTTAACGAAATTCTCGGGAGAACTAGTGCCTGAACTGATATTATGGTACAGAAAGCTTTTTCGGTTGAACGCAGCAGAAAGACCAACTAATGCGTTGAGCAGCATCAAGGAATGCAGTTCCGATGCTTTTCCGCACATATATTTACATTGATGACCATTTTGTTAACTCTTCCAGTGACAATATGCACTAGTGAACAATTGTTTTCCACGTTACGCAGACGAAAAACGTGCTTACGAAACACAAGTGGTACCACTCGAATGAATGGATCTGCATTACTAAACATTTATAGGAGCCACACGCCTTGCACTGGTGCGTAATTAACAAATTAAGTGAAAAAACAGGCGTTTGAATATAAGCCTTTAAAAAAACTTTAAATATTTGTCAAGTATTTAGGTTATTTTTTTGTTCGTTTGATTTTTCACCTATTGTTCTCATCATTTACACGAGTTGCTTTTACTTTAGAAAGTTTCTTATCATAATTGAATTACCTGCACATGCCTTTTCAATAGTTAGTTTTACGGCTTGGTAAAAAAAATTCATGCTACTGCAAGATGTTCTTGAAACCAAAACACTTTATTTTGAATGTAGGCCTAATTTTGGAAGTTTTTGCCCATTATCAGGACCACTTAGAGCAGGGCTTCCCAAACTTTTAGTTGATCGGTACCCTTTAGACACTGTAGCAGGTTTGCATGTACCTCCAAAATGTTGTGACGTTTCTCTAAAACAGGGTGGTCCAACTTCTTCACTCTTGCGGGCCACTTTTCGAAATCGTTCGAGTTTGTGGACCTCAGCCGGGTAGATATTGTTCCAAATCATGATGTCCTCTAATAAAAAAAAAAAGTTTTCACTTGCAATCAGCCTTCGATTATTCCTATTTTGTCTCAAAATCATGGTGTCCTCTAAAAAAAAAGGTCTTCACTTTGAATCAGAAACAAATTTTCCCAATTCATGCCGAAAATCAAGGTGATCTCTAAAAAATGAAAGCTCTACCCTTTTCAGCAGCCACAAATTTTCCCCATTCAAACCCAAAATCACGGTGATCTGTAAAAAAGTCTTCTCTCTTAATTGTCCTGTTTGACGTAATTATAATCGACTGGATTCGAAAATTCTAGACATTTGAGTCCATTATTTCTTCCGGACACGGAATTTAACTTAAATGAGGATATTCTCTCTGATAATGTACCCCTTGAGAAGCCTAAATGTACCCCAATTTGGGAACCCCTGACTTAGAGCAATCGTGTTTTCGGCTCCAAAACCCCCCCTTCACAAATTTCTGCGTACGCCACTGGGCATAACGGTCATAGTGTCCGTTTGGTCATACTTCTGCATTGTGGCAACTAAAAAAAACAAATAGAAACATTTTTTTATAGATATAATAGTGTTGAAAAGATTAAACACAACTGGTTGCACGTAAAATCGCACAAAAAGATTCTTGGGCAGTAGCCTATAATACGAACATCTATCGTGACACCACTGCAAACATTTAGGAGGGTGGTGGCCAATGACGGTCTTACAAAAAGGGGGTTCAGTGCAAGAAAAGTAAAGGGGCCACTTTTTAGTGTTCCGATGCGAAGCGACAAAGCGATCTCTAGAAGTTTATTGTTTTAGGGGGGTACTATTTAGTGTTCCAAAAGTGTGATCTCTAAAAAAAGTTTATCGTTTTAGGAGTGGCCACTTTTTAGTGTTTCAAAACAAAGTGATCTCTCTAAAAAAAAGTATTCATTTTAGGGTGACACCGTCCTGGTGCTACTATGAAAAAATAAAGCAATATTTTTCGTAGGGGGCCACTTTTTGATGTTTTTTACGCTCCGTTCGCACCCAACTAAAGCCATCACTGTTGGTGGCTTTTTATAAAATTAATAAAAATATGCAAAGCAAACAGATATATTTTGCTTCATTGTTTTTATTTGCTTTAGGCCTTATTTATTGCTTGGGGTTTTTTAATGTAGGCTTAATTTAGTTTTTCAACGCTGGTCCACTCACAGTGATAGATTTTTTAAACCAAGAACCAGTTATGTGGGTGGCCTGTTTTGTTTTACGCTTTCTATGTGTTAACTTCGCAGTAGGAAGAGGGGATACGAAAAACTTTTTCATCTTTATTAGCCTACTTTGTTTAGAAACAACAGCTAGCCAGTTTATTATACTCATCCACAGTAAAAGTTAATTCTTTGTTTGAAGTGCTTGTCGCAGCTACAAATGAAGATATATAAAAAGTTTGAAGATATAGGCTATTAAAATTTGAATCAGACACACAATTTATCAGCTTTCTGCATCAGAAACTGTGATAACTTTCATTTGGTACAATTTCAATTGCTAGGGGCAAAACGGTCATAGGTAATTTAAAAAAATTTTTTAAATCATAAACGTTGTTTAAATTTTACTCTGTTACACTACACTTAGCATCGAAAAACTTTTAATTTTAGTCATCAATTGATCAACAGATCGACTTTACTTTGTATTTAATTTTACTACTAATCTCTGCCAAACATGTTTTCACCTGTAAAACACCCGAAACAATTAGAAAACTTCCAATTTTAATTTCATCACTTTAACTAAAATAGGAAAATAAAAGAAGATAAAAAAATTAATGGAAACTTTGAAATTGAAAGAAATAGAGCAGATGTCCGTTTTGCCCCGACTTCCCCCTACAATGCATAGTGCGAATTGGTTACATGCATAGTTGCAGAGAAATCCAAACTTGTGTGCGACTCGGGATTTTTCTATGTGTAAATTGTTAGTTTGTACCATTATTTCTTAATGGTTATGTGATTGGACACTACCCAGGGAAACACCGGGAGAAAGTTTTATATCTTTTTAAATCGCTTTGTTTTCTGGATGTGTGCACAAATTCTTGGGGCTATTTATATCCTTCACAGTAATGTGTGATTTTTTTGTCAAATGTTCATTGTTAGTTGATTTTTTAAAAAAATGCAATTGCAAAAATTAACTTTTTTTCCCAATGTAGGGGAGACCAGGTCTGGTTGACAAAAATTTCAAACTCTATAATCTAGCGAATAGTTGATCGATTTTCAAAAAAATTTTTTTGTTTTTTTCTTTAGTTAAAGTCTTCAGCTATAACTTTAGAGTATTTTTTGTTTTTCAGCAACAATAGACATGTTTTTGGACAGTTTTAAAACAGTCAATTAAAGTGTGATAACCTGGACAGATCTGTCCTGGTTGTCACAAGCATTGGGGTAAAATGTCACAGCTATTTGTGAGTCGACACTCACTCAGTTGCTTTTAAATTTTGCTACACGCCAAGATCAAACAAACAATTTATTGATAAAAAAAATACAAAAATATTATATACATGTCAAGTAAAAATAGTACCGTATTTCTTGTCCAGTTAGGTATTTACAAAGATGTTTTAATTTTGCTTCACAGTCGAGCATCGGATACAATTAGATAAGATCATAGTTACACTAGCTGTGTTTAAGGAAGGATAAGTAACCAAAATAGGCATGCAATCTGCACATTTAGTTGCACGAAACAGCTTGATTATTTTTTTTAATGAAAAAATCAAATGTTTTTACGCTCAGTTTTTCGTGGATGCAGCGAATATGCTCAACAAAGTGCTTTAAAAAGTCTAAAAAGTGCTCATCTGTCATCCATCTAGATGGATTCGCACCTTCTTTGCTTCCAGGTGGCGCTCCATAAAGGAAATGCCTTTGAAATTTTACTTGGGGAAAAATAAAGTCAGGAGGAATAGAATTTCCACTTGCTGATATGGTGCCTACTACAGTAATAAGTGTTCCTCGCTCAGCCGATGTTATAGCGCCTATTAGTTTCATTCCACGTCTTTCATTAATTCTATCATGCTCACGTACAGCAATTACACCTGTTTCGTCCATGTTCCAAATGTCCAAAGGCTGAAAGTTATGTCTACTTAAGACTAATTTCAAATTTTAGAAAAAAGAATTAACATTGTTTTTGTTAAAGCTACTTGCTCTAGCTAAACTTGTACTTTCTGGAGTGCGGAGTGACAATTGGCGGTGCCTTTTTAAAAAAGATGTAAGCCAATCAGGACCAGATTGTTGTTTGTCATACCAACTTGGTATTTTTATACGGTTAGCTTTAGCAAATCTGTAAGCAAGTTTTCGACATTTCTTTGGTGATAATTCAAAATAAATATCCGATGCTTTTAGAAAATACTCGACGATCATTATTTCTTGTGCATCTGTAAACACCTGCCTCTTTCTGGTGTACACCACAGTTGTTGTTGGAAATGAATCCTCTCCTTTAATTTCTTAGTCAGAAAATTTTTTTCTATAACTTAAAAGTGTTTTGTAATTGATACCAAAACTCTCAGCAGTTTTTCGAATACTCTCTCCGGTACTTTTAAAGTGTCGAACTGCTGTCAACATTTCATCAGGTTTAGCTGTGCTTCGTTCACTTTTCCTTGTATAATTACGGGGCATTATTATAATTACTGTACATATATATATATATATATATATATATATATATATGTATAAGTAGTATATGAAAGGAATTTTGGCGTCATTTTCCGCTAGTGGCGCTAGAGAGCAGTGGAGGTTGCCACGAGAGGCGCCAGAGAGCGACACTTGGGGCGACACTTGGGGCGCCAGAGAGTGGTGGAGTTGAGGAGGGGAGGAGATATTTTGTCCACTGGGGGTACCAGAGAGCGGTGGAGGTGAGGAGGTGTGAAGGTGTGGAGGTGAGCAGGTGTGGAGGTGTGGAGGTGTGGAGGTGTGGAGGTGTGGAGGTGAGCAGGTGTAAAGCTATGGAGGTGTGGAGGTGTGGAGGTGTGGAGGTGTGGAGGTGTGGAGGTGTGGAGGTGTGGAGGTGAGGAGGGTGGAGGTGTGGAGGTGAGGAGGTGTGGAGGTGTGGAGGTGTGGAGGTGTGGAGGTGTGGAGGTATTTTGTCCACTGGGGGTACCAGAGAGTGGTGGAGTTGAGGAGGGGAGGAGGTGAGGAGGTAGGTTGAGAAAGGTAGTAGTCATGAGTTGGATCTCCAACCAAGATAAAAAAAATCTAAATCCTAAGAAAAACAGTGGTCCTGAGTTGGATTCTCAACCAAGATAATAGAAATTTAAATCCTAAGAAAAACAGTGGTCCTGAGTTGAATCCCCAACCAAGATAATATAAATTTAAATCTTAAGAAAGTCAGTGGTCTCGAGTTGGATTCCTAACCAAGATAATAGAAATTTAAATCTTAAAAAAGTCAGTGGTCTCGATTTTGATTCTTGACCAAGACAGGTGTACAATTTCAAACCTAAACTTAAGAAAGGTAGTAGTCCTGAGTTGGATTCCAACCCAAGATAATATAAATCTTAATGCTAAGAAAAACAGTGGTCCTGAATTTAATTCTTGACCAAGACAGTATAAACCCTAAACCTAAGAAAGACAATGGTTCTGAGTTGGATTCCTAACCAAGACAGTATAAACCCTAAACCTAAGAAAGTCGGTGGTCCTGAGTTGGATTCCTAACCAAGATAATAGAAATCCTAAGTCAAAGAAAAACAGTGGTCCCGAGTTTGGTTCCCAACCAAGACACGGTATGAGATACTTCAAAAATTTGTACAAATTTGGAAATGGTAAAGTCAAACCGTTTCTTATTTCATTACTCTTAAAACGAATCTGTCAAACCTTTTCCTGATTTCGTGGCACCGTAACCAAATCCAACCGAAACTTTTCCTGTTTGTAAGTATAAATGAAGCATAGCTGTCAAACCTTTTCCTGATTTCGTGGCACTGTAACCAAATCCAACCGAAACTTTTCCTGTTTGTAAGTATAAATGAAGCATAGCTGTCAAACTTTTCCTGATTTCGTGGCACTGTAACCAAATCCAACCGAAACTTTTCCTGTTTGTAAGTATAAATGAAACATAGCTGTCAAACCTTTTCCTGATTTCGTGGCACTGTAACCAAATCCAACCGAAACTTTTCCTGTTTGTAAGTATAAATGAAGCATAGCTGTCAAAACTTTTCCTGATTTCGTGGCACCGTAACCAAATCCAACCGAAACTTTTCCTGTTTGTAAGTATAAATGAAACATAGCTGTCAAAACTTTTCCTGATTTCGTGGCATCATAACCAAATCCAACCGAAACTTTTCCTGTTTGTAAGTATAAATGAAGCATAGCTGTCAAAACTTTTCCTGATTTCGTGACACCGTAACCAAAACGTTTCCTGATTGTAAGTGCAAGCGAAGCATACCTATCAATTTGTTTCGTGATATTTGTCATGCAGTAACAAAATATTCCCTGAGAAGAAAGGTCATACGCAACAGCTTTCTGCGGTTATATAAGCAGGTGGGTCTGGGCACTCAGTTATTCTAGCGTTAAACAGATTGATTTTTCGATAATTGTAGTGAAAATGTCGTTATTCAAATGTAATATTTGCCAGAAAGCATTCAAACGTGTCAACAATTTAAATTGTCACAAAAAGAACATTCATGAAAGAAAAACGGGGGTTCAATGTAAATATTGTAAGAAGTCTTTCAGCAGAGTTGATAGTTTAAAAAGGCACCAGAAAGTGTGTGGTAAGTTTTTTGCTTTATTTCGATTTGATTTTTAAAGTAATTTAAATTTTTATTGTAGTTGTTAGAGAGACAACCCTAATGGGAAGGTGTTATGAAGTCGCTTCTGAGACTGTTGGTGGTAAGTTTTTAGTTTGTGTTCAATGAAATAGAAAATAATACTTGTTTTTGTTAGATCAGTTACAAACTGATACCTCACCGGAAAATTTATCCAAAATTCCGGTTGAAAATCTGGTCGAGGTTGTAAATAGTAAGTTTATTTATTTCAACGGTTTAATTTGGAATGAACACAATTGTTTTTCATAGATAATGGAGAAGCACCCCCAACAAAAAAGGCAAAAATTGATTCTCAGAATACCAATAGTACGTTTTTATAGAAAGCGAGTTAACTTTGAAATAATTTTTTTTTTTGTTGTAGAACCCCAGAATTCTGCTAAAAGTTTATTTGAAGTTGGAGAGCTAAACTCAAACAGTACGTTTTGATAAAAAATTTTTGTTTTAAAACTAATGTCGGTTTTTGTTAGATCGGTCACAAACTGATACCTCGCCGGAAAATTCATCCGAAATTCCGGCTGAAAATTCAGTCGAAAATGCAAGCAGTAAGTCTATTTTCTCAGTTTGATTTTGAGATACTATAAATTTTATTTTTTTTTGTAGAAATCATAGAGGAACCCCCAAAAACCAAACCTGTGGCAACTAACAATGGTACGTTTTTGTGTAAAAGAGTTTGATTTGAAATTGATTTTGATTTTTCTTAGAAGTGGAAAATGAGGAGATCAACACCCTCATGAGAAAGCATTTTTCTAGCATCCGGACTTTCTACAAAAAAGGGAAAGTGCAATCCATATTTAATTTTTGTTACAATCAAGATCTAAAACTATTAATTTGAAAAATTATCGACCAAATTTTAAAATTTCAATTCCACCGTTTTAAAATAAATTACAGTTTTGGTTATATTTTAAAAAATGTTAATAATAATGATTTACGCTATTACCACGCATCTTTCAACAATAACTTAATGAGTCTACTGCTCGCTTGATTAGCAATCGCCATGAATTAATAGAATTTTTGAATACGTTGGCCGAGGAATCCTTTTTTGATCAAATCAACCGCCCGGACACCAAGTGGAAAATTGTAAATATTCCCAACATTACCTTCTATATCAATCATATAAAAGATGCCCCTCTTGGTGCCCCGGTTGATTTACCGGATTATATTATGAACAACCATGGTTTGAGGAATGTCAATGCTGGGGGTAATTTGTGTTTTTTTCGATGTTTGGCAGTGCACCAAGGTGCCGACCCTCGCAGGTGTGAGAAGGCTGCCGAAAATTTGTTTTATAAATATTGTGTACATTTTGACATTGCGCCTGGAGATTTTGCAGGCGTTCAACTTTTCGATTTTATCCATTTAGAGGATTTTTTAAAACTCAACCTCATTGCGTATGAACTTGACGGTAAGGTTGCCAAACTGGTCCAACGTAGCCGTGAGTTCTACCAGGAGACCATGCGGTTGAACGTTTTTGGAAATCATCTAAGTGTGATTGTAGATTTTGAGCGCTATTGTGGTGTCTACCAATGTGTCCACTGTGGTAAGTTGTGGTATAACTCTAAACATTACAATCAACATACCAAAAGTTGTACCACCACGGTGCGTGAGGTTTTTCCTGAAGGCATTCATAAAAATCCTGCCACTATCTTTGAAAAATTGGACGAGATAGGGATTGTTGTTCCACACTGTGACCGCCATTTCCATTTTTTTGCTTGCTACGATTTTGAAGCCTATTTTTCAAAAAGTGAAATTTTTAATAATTCGATGTTAACACTAGACGATTGTCATCTTCCTTTGAGCGTTGCAGTCGCAAGCAACATCCCTGGTTATGAGTCAGGTGTTTGCTTCGTGACAGAAGGAAGTGACGAGCGTTTGGTTCAAAAATTAGTTAACTATCTGGAAACCCTCTCTGATGTTTGTTATCAACTGCTTGTGCAAAAATTCGATTACGTGTTCGAGCAATTGGAGAGTAGCGAAAACGTGAGGAAAGAAAAAATTTTAAATGAATTTCATTCGTATTGTAAGGAATTGGTTGTACTCGGTTTCAATTCGGCTTCCTATGATTTAAACCTTATCAAACTCACATTAATTCAAATTCTTTTAAAAAACATCCAATTTGTAATTAAAAGAACCAATAGTTATCTTCGTTTGAAAACATCCAAATTACGATTTTTGGACATCAAAAACTTTTTGGCTCCGGTTTTAGTTACCGCAAATTTTTGGTAGCTTATGGAGCAGAACTCAGAAAGTTTTACTTTCCTTATGAATTCGTTACCAATCTTGACAAATTGGAAAGCGGATTGCCCGAACACGGTCATTTTTATTCTTCACTTTCGAAATCCAATATCACCCAAGAGGAATACGATCTTGTGGTGAAAACTTGGATGGAGAAAGGTTGGAGCTCCTTACACGAAATGTTAATCTATTACAACTTACTCGATTGTGTGCCTTTTGTACAAGCAGTTGAAAACCTACTCCAACCTTATCTTGAACAAGGTTTGGATATTTTTAAAACTTCATTTTCTGTTAGCGGAGTGGCCAAGCTGCAAATGATGAAGAAAATTCAAAAAAATGCGTTCTTTTGTCTCTTCCCTAAGCAGCATGGGGATTTGTACAAAACCCTTCGCTCCCAATTGACGGGTGGTTTAAGTTTGATTTTTTGTAGACTTGCGATTTCGGGAGAAACCAAAATCCGCTCTCACAAAATTGAAAATCCCGAAACCGTACAAAAAGTGCTCGGTTTGGACGCCAATTCTTTGTATTTGCATGCTATTGCTCAGAATAACCCCACCGGTTATTTTTGTTGCTACAAAGAAGAAGAAGATTTTCGGCCTGATCCTTGCTCCAAATTCGGCTTTCAATCGTATCAGTGCTTAAGTTATGTTGCATACAAACAAAACACGTTTTTGCAAACTAGGTTTAATATGGGGGAGAGAAGAGTAAGTATAGTTTGCCGGTGGACGGTTATTCTGAGCAACAAAACACGGTGTACCAATATCTTGGTTGTTTTTTTCATTCTTGCGATAAATGCAATACCAACCGAAACTCTGACGGTAGTTTGGAAGTAATGCATCCTCTTAGAAACATTCCCCATGAAGATATTCGGAAAGAGACAAAAAACAATAAAAAAAGGTTGGAAGAAGAAGGGTTTCGCGTGGTGGAGATGAGGAAGTGTGAATGGTTGAAGATAAGAAAACAGGCGGAAGTCTCTCGTTTCTTAAAAACTTTAAAATCCGTAACACCAAAAAGAAAATTGACTTTTGAAAAATTTTTAGAAGGCGTTCGAAACAAGAGTTTGTATGGTTTTCTTATCGTCGACATCCACACTCCCGACGAGTTAAAAGAAAAATTTAAAGATTTTCCTTTGATTATTAAAAATAGTTTCATTTCTCTGGATGATATTGGTTCGTATATGAAGAACGTGGCAAAGGAGCATAACCTTTTAAAGAAAGAACAGAAATATTTAATTAGTAGTTATTTTGGAGAGAAATTTTTAATTAATTCGGAAATGGCCAAATTTTACCTAGAAATGGGTTTAAAAATCACCAAAATTTATGAATTTGTAGAATTTTTTCCGCAAAAATGTTTTGCTCCTCTGGCACAAGAAATTGTAAATTCAAGAGGTTTGGCTGATACTGATAAATCCAAAACAGTAATTGCATTAATAAACAAATTAACTGGAAATTCGCTTTATTCTGCTAGTTTGTTAAATAAGGAGAAACACAGGAACATCACGTACCATTCGGGGGACACAGTCAACAAAACCATCAACGATCCTCGTTTTATTCATTTGGATGAAATTAAAAAAGATATCTATGAAGTACAAAGTTTAAAAAACAAAATTGTAAACGATCTCCCTATTCAAATTGGACTCAATGTATATTTAAATTCAAAACTCCACATGTTGAAATTCTTTTATTTGTTTTTAAAAAAATACATTCCAGATCGTCATTTTGAGTTGTTAGAAACCGATACCGACTCTATTTATTTTAGCATTAGTAAAGAAAATTTGGATGACTGTGTCCCTCCCCATTTGAAAACGAGTTACTTTCGAGATAAATTAAAATGGTTGACTTCGGAGGTATGTCCCAACCACGAAGAAACCTTCATCCAGAGAAAACTTAAAGGTGAGCAGTGGGACGCACAACCTTGTTGCACTTCATTCGAGTTGTTTAATAAAAGAACTTTGGGCAAGATGAAGTTGGAGTACGAAGGGGACAACCAAATTTGTTTGGCTTCAAAATCGTATTTTTGCGAAGGGGAAACAAACAAACAAGTGTGTAAAGGGGTGTCCATCGCTCAAAACCCATTAACATTTGATCAGTATGCGCGTGTTTTGGAGACCGGTGAACCACTCTAGTGGAAAATCACGGGTTTCGTTCGAAAAAACACCAAATTTTTAGTTACATTCAAAAGAAAAGAGGTTTGAGTAATTTTTACCCCAAGAGAAAAGTGTTGAGCGATGGGGTTCACACAATGCCACTAGATTTATAAAATTTTTATTTTTACCAAGTTTCTCACGCACCGTGGGGTTTCCAAAAATTGTTGTATTTTTGTGTGATTTTTTCAACCAACATGTTTTTGTGATTTCCTAACTATCGAAGTTTGTGTATTTTTTATCCATGTTTTTCTGTGTTTTTTCGTGAATTTTTTCTGTCCATGTATTTAACTATCGAAGTTTGTGTATTTTCGTGCATTTTTCATTACAAAAGGGTTATGTTACAACGTTTGCTTTCATTTTGTTCCATAAAGAGCTAGCATAATGTCTTTGCGTTTTCAAAATCCAACTAGTTTTGTGGTAAGCGGACCTTCTGGAGTTGGAAAGTCTTATTGGGTTCTACGTTTATAGACAGTCTAAAACAACTTTGCCCTGAAATCAAACAGGTTGTTTATCATTATGAGGTATGGCAAGCAATATTTGATCGTTACACGGATAAAATAAACTTTAAACAAGGCATGCCAAGTCTTGAAGATCTAAAAGAAAGTCGAGATGCGTTTCTAGTACTAGACGATTTGATGTTTGCCAATTCTGAATTCTTATCCAAGATTTATAGCGTCTACACCCATCACTTTCATTTCAGTGTTCTCATGACAGTGCAAAATTTGTTTCATAAAGGTTTGCGTGAAATAAGTCTCAACGCACAAATTATGGTGCTCTTTAAAAGTTGTAGGGATGTGAATCAAATTGCACACTTTTTACAACAAATCTACCCCAAAACGTATAAAAATGCTGTATCTTGCGACAGAGGTTATTTAGTGATCGACTTACGCTGCAAAACACACGATAACCAACGTCTGCGTTCAGGGATTTTTCCAGAAGACATGCATTATCTCTATCAATGAACCGCTTGCAAAAAAACGGACCCACCTTGCGTTTGCTACAAAAAGCCCCTGCACCTTTGCAAAAGCGTATTTTAGACAAAGCATCGCCCGAGTTAATACGTTGTCTTTGTGACTGTGCTCACAACGTGTTGCAAGGAAACGTCGAGATATTGCATCACCACAAGCGAAAATTAAAACCGCACAAGACCAAACTTCGAAAGTTGGCTGACCGTAAGGTAGCGTTAAAAACCAAACGAAGAATTATACAAAAAGGTGGATTTTTACCCATCTTGTTGTCTGCACTCGCTCCAGTCATTAGTGGTGTGGTAGGGAGTCTTATAAAATGAGAAAATTAATCGCATTGGAACCTGAAGTGTACGAAAAACTTAAAAACAAACATGAAGTCACGGATAAAAAAGTACTTTCTGAACTGGATGCTCAAATGCAAGAAATCTTAACTTCCAACCGACCTGACAGCGAGAAAGTAACTCTATATAACGAGGCGTTGCAAAAATCAAAGTTATTTCTGAAAAAGTTTCAACCGAAAACAGTGAAAAAACCCTTGTCTGAAAGTGCAGTGTTAAAGCGTTTTAAAAAACGAACCAAAGCCAAAAAACTGTTCAAAGACGCCACTAGCAAAAAGAATTTAGGTTGAAATGAAGATGGTCAAATGCTTTTAGACGATCGAGTGGTACCTGGATCTCATATCGACGATTTGTTTCAATCCACTCTAAAGAAACGAGACCCAACTTTACCCGGTGCACGCGAGTTTGAATCGATGCTATGGGAGAGCGTTTAGATTATTACGATCCTAAAAAAGAAGCTTCTTTCTTGGGAGCACATTGTTTTCCAAAAACAACCCAACAATGGTTGCAATCACAAGACACTTATACGCTTCACAAACCCGTACGAAAAAATTTCAAGCGCAGAAAAACGATTGTACCTGGCGCCAACTTTCAAATGCAAGCCGATCTCATTGATTTTTCTTTGCTCAAGTCATACAACGACCGCTATAAATAGATTTTGGTGGTCATTGACGTGTTCTCGAAAAAAGCCTTTACTGCTTACTTGAAAAGCAAATCAAGCTCGGACATGATCCAGCCTTTTGAACAGTTGATGCCTGAAATTGGCAAGTTTCGAAAATTGCAGACGGATATCGGAAGTGAGTTTCTGAATCGACCCTTTCAAACCTGGTTAAAACAACATCACATGGAACACTTTCACACTCAAAATTTCGACACCAAAGCATCCATTGCTGAACGATTTATACGCACTTTGAAAGAGAAACTATGGCGTTACTTTACGTACACCAACAGCCGAAGATATGTGGAAGTGCTGCCTGCTCTGATTGAATCTTACAACAACACCTACCACCGATCCATTCGACGTGCTCCAAATTCAGTCAACTCTGAAAACCAAGAAAAGGTTTGGCTCACGCTCTATGCCGACCCCGAGTTAAGAAAACCAAAATTGAAAGTAGGTGATCAAGTCAGATTGTCCATGACTCGAATGTGGTTCCGCAGAGGTTACTTACCCGGTTCGATGGACGAATTGTTTCAAGTTGCTCAAGTGTTTCGAGACAATCCTCCTTATTACAAAATAAAAGACTTACAAGGCGAGTGGTTAGAAGGGACTTTTTACAAAGAAGAGTTGCAGAAAATCTATAAAAAGGATGACGTGTTTCGAATCGACCGTATTCTCCAACAACGCAAGCGCAAGAAAGGTGTTGAATTTTTAGTAAAGTGGTTTGGATATCCTGCTTCTTTTAATTCTTGGGTGTCAGAAAAAGACATAGTATGAAAATAACCTTTGACATTGTTTTGTTTGGTGCTCAAGTTTTGGTGATTTATATTGTGGTTTCGATCAGCTTGTACAATTTAACACAAAGCAACAACAATAAAGAACTCTGGATTAATCTGCTTAGTAGCTCTGTAGGTTATTTGCTCCCGTCGCCTATTCTTGCCAAACATGTTCCTCACCCTCCCCAGTAACTCGTCCATGGACATTTATCCTGAAAACAGACTTTCGGATTACATGGTTCACTTGCCGAAAGAAATCAATTTGTCTGGATTGTGGGAGTTGGGTTTGTCCGAGATTCTGTACCCCAACACTTGGTATAACATTGACACCAACCAATTTTACATTTTCTACCAACGCGGTGCTTTGGAATTTGTAACAGTGCTTCCAGTAGGTTATTACCAACAACCTCAATATATCGTGCATCAGATACTTCAAGAAATGAGACGAGAGTTTCAAAATAGAAACAAAACGTTGGTCAGCGAAGGAGTGTTGACGCAACCAATTGACTTTCTCTTTGATCTCACTTACAATCCTCAAACACAACTAACCACCATGTCCATCCAACACAAAAAAGGAGCACCTATGACCGACCGTAATGGTACCACGCAACCAGATGTGGTGGTGACGCTTTCGAATGAGTTGGCTTCTATTTTGGGTTTTTGAATGGTTTGGTATCGGGAAATCGGAGAGTACACTTCGGCAAGCGTTGCCAACGTAAACACGGTGAACGCCATCTATGTCTATTGCGATATTATTGAACACAGAACGGTTGGTCATACTCTTGCACCTTTGATTGGTGTCCTTCCTGTAACAGGGAAGGCGGGTGCCTATGTTTCCAAAAGATACGACAAAATACAGTACCATCCCGTCTTTAAAAAAAATCTTAGTGACATCTACATCTCGCTTCGTGACGATCAAGGAAAACGAATTCGTTTTCGCAAAGGAAAAGTGATTGTGACTTTGCATTTATGACCCAAAAAGCTAAATTCGTTATAAAAACCAGATGCAGAGGAAAACGGGCTTATTGTAAGAAATCAACCGTAGCAGAAACATGCGGGTCAAATATTGTTGTGATGCAAAAGCTTACGAAAACTATTATTTGTCTCAAGTCGGTCATGGAATGCCTTATTTTGCGGGGGCACGAGTGCAACAAGGTTATGGACTAGGTAATCTGTTTAGCTCCATTGCCAAAAGTGTTCTTCCTTTGGTCAAAAAAGGTGCCAAAACCCTGGGGAAAACAAGTTTTACAAAGCGGTGTCGAGTTTGCTTCTGATGTCTTACACGGTAAAAACGCCAAACAAGCTGCCATCGATCAAGCAAGAGCTGCTGCTTCCAATCTCTTACAAGTAGCTAAACAACAAGTAGAAAAGCGAAAAGCAGCGCCAAGAAAAGTACAAAAGAAGAAACGCAAGAGGCATCACAACATTTTCTTGTAAACCATGGTGACGTTAGTACATCCCAGTTCGGCAGAATCCACCACCTCTCAACTGGATTTGTTTTCGGTGCCACCAAGTCAAACTAGTTTGGAGGAAGGAAGTTTCACCGAATACCACCCTGTATCTGTATTGACCTCCACAGGCCCTATTGAATTTACAATTAGTGCTGAAAACTCCAACTACATCGACCTTGCCAATAGCTTTCTTTATGTGCGTGCAAGCGTGACTACTACAGCCGGAGCTGATTTGGAAAAGAACGCGGAAATTGCGCCTGAATGTAATTTTCTGCATACGCTATGGACGCAAGTGGATGTTTATTTGAACGGTTCGCTAGTGACGCAATCCAACAACAACTATCCTTATCGAGCTTATATTGAAAACTTGCTTAGTTTTGGACAAGAAGCAAAAAAGTCCCAACTTTCTGCTCTATTGTGGCACTGCAACACATCAGAACATTTCGATACTCGTGGAGCTACCAACCTAGGTTACACCAAACGAAAAGCTTTGGCTGAAGAAAGCAAAGAAATGGATATGATGGGGAAATTGCATCTTGATTTGTTTTTTCAAAATCGATATTTGTTGAATGGAGTCGAAGTGCGTTTGCGTTTGATTCGTTCCAACGATCTTTTTTGCTTGCATGGAAACGCAAACCAAGCAGATAACAAAGTGTCTTTGAAAGAAGTGACCTTGTTTGTTCGCAAAGTAAAACCCAATCCTGCTGTACAGCTTGCTCATGTCAAAGCCTTGCAACACGGCACTGCAAAATACCCGCTTCGACGTGTGGAAGTCAAGAGCTTTACTGTGCCGACCGGGAATCGAAGCATCACCAAAGAAAATTTGTTTTTGGGTCAATTGCCCACACGAATGATGGTTGGCGTAGTCGACAATGACGCTTACAACGGTGTCATCACCAAATCTCCTTTTAATTTCAAACATAACAGCATCAATTTCATGACGATTTACCGTGACGGAGTTCAAATCCCTTCCAAACCACTGCAACCAGATTTACCAACGATCGTTTTGTTCGAAGTTACGTTCGTTTGTTTACACAAACGGGTCAATATTATCGTGACACAGGAAATGCTATTTCGCGAGAACAGTACAAAGACGGTTGTGCTTTGTTTGTTTTTGATCTCACGCCCCAAATGGATTCAAGCGAGGTCGGTTTTGAATTGATAAAGCATGGCAACATACGCATCGAAATTCATTTTGCTACTGCTACTGCACGTATTCTTACGGTCATTGTGTTTTCCGAACATGACAACCTGCTGGAGATTGATCAAGACAGAAACGTTGCTTTTGACTATACGGCATGAACAATTGAACGCTTGCTCAAGAAGGATTTGAAAAGCAAAGTCATCTTTAAAAAAGTCTGTGCTTTGGATCAGTTGGAAAAACTTACTTTTCCTTCTGCTTACGTCATCAACTCGGACCCGAGTAGTGAACCTGGAGAACATTGGGTTGCAGTTTATTTCGACAAGCGCGGTCGAGGAGAATATTTTGATAGTTATGGACTACCTCCTACCTTGGTCGGTCTCGAGTCTTACATGGATGCTTACTCCTTATCGGGATGGATTTACAATTGCAAAACCTTACAAGCGTACTTTTCCAGTTTTTGTGGTCATTATTGTGTCTATTTTATTTTATTTCGTTGTCGTGGCATATCTTTGCATGTTATTGTATCTTATTTTACGTCAAATCTAACTGAAAACGATTGCTCTATCTCTTGCTTTATTTGTGATGTATCACAACATTGATTGTACACATATCGTTTATTAATAAAATACAAAAAACAAATCAAGGCGTGCTTGCAATAAAATCCACTTTTCGCTTTTTCCTTGGTTCAGGTTCAGTTAAAAGCTTGACAAAGGTCTCCAGTTGCTCGTGGTTGTCTGGAGGTAGGTGGCAGACATCGTCTTTTTGCACTTTTAAAAAGGTGTAGTTGTTGAGTAAATAGAGGAATTGACGTCTTGCAGTTGGTACATTTTCCACCACACAACACAATTGAAACTGATCCACTGCTATTTCTTGTTTGATGATTTCCATTTTTTTTTGTACTTCACAAGCAGCATCGTCCATGTTGGTGGACCAGAATAGTAAAACAACATATTCTTTTGTTTCGGATTTGGGACGAAAAAGGATGTAAGGAAGATTCTCCATCATCACATCAACCACTTGAACAAGTTGATCCATCGAAAACATGACTTTACCTCTTTTGACACTGATAATCGCTTTTTGCAATAGCGATGAAGTGGGTATCGGCAGTCCAGATGCAGCAATTTCCTGAAATTTTTTTTGAATGTCTCTAGCTGCACTTTCCATTTCTCTTGCTCTGGTGATAATCTCTTCAAATTCTAACAAACTTTCGTAACAACTTGTATAAGGAGGAACGTAGTCGGGGTACTCGATTTCGTTTGCTTCTTGATAAAGATCGTTCGCTTGACTTGTATACGTTTCCATAATGTGAAGTTTTGCAAACGTCCCTCTTTTTATAACCAACAAAACGGATATTGCACAACGTTTTCAAATAGTCTTACATCACACTAATCTTGCGCAACGTTTTGAAATAGCCTTACGTCACACTAATCTTGCGCAACGTTTTGAAATAGCCTTACGTCACACTAATCTTGCGCAACGTTTTGAAATAGTCATATGTCACACTAACCTTACACAATCAACATTGAAAGACGCGAATTTTTTCAGAGATCCATTGGGAACACAACCAACAAGAGGGAGTGTCTTGAACGCATGTCCAACAAAGCACCATGTGCCCACATGGCATGCACACTGCATTTTTTTCTGCAGTTTTACACTTTAAACATTTGTCGTCTTTTTTTAAATCTAAAATAGCATTTAACAATTCTTGACGATTGGAGAAATTGCATTGATTTTTTTCCATTTGATTTAATAGTGCATAACGGATCTTGGTGTCCTCCACCCCAATACTTTTTGCATATTTTACATGAGGATCAAACAGCATAAAATCCTCTAATTTTTTATTTCTTTGCTTTGCCGCTGCATTGTTTTGCATTTGATCAAACAACATACTACATAAGTGGTTCGCTGCAATGGTTCGAGTTGGATTTTTTATGCCTGGTCGATGCAAATCCGAATGTTTCTGACATACTTTCTCCACATAGTTTGTTCCTTGTTTTTTCAAAACAAATTTACACATAGGGAACCACTTTGCATGTTCGTACCAAGGATTGTCATGCGGTTTCCAGTAAAACAAACCTCCACCACAATAAAAACAAAGAACACGGTCGCCAGAACCTTTATAATAAAAACCTGCATCCACCATTTCACGTGGCGTTGGGCACTCCTGATCACACCAAGAGGAAGGAAAGGTTCTCATGTGATCCTCTTCATCACACATAAGCGGATTTTGCGGGGAGGAACAATGAAACATTTGCACTTCCCATTCTCTTTTGATAGCTTCGGAGTTTTGAGTATCAGATATCGCTGCAGCATCAACACAATCTTGATCCATATTTTTTAGATTAATAGAAAAACAAACAAACTCTGCTTTATATACCCACCATTATGGATTGCATCATAGTTTTGCAAAAAAACCTATACAAACAAACCTGGTAAAAACCTAGGGAATTCCCCATGGGAAAATTCAGTATTGCACAACAAAACTGACTTGTCCAAACTTGCCCGATTGGCGAACAAACTCAGGACCACTGTTTTTCTTAGCATTAAGATTTATATTATCTTGGGTTGGAATCCAACTCAGGACCACTGTTTCTCTTAAGATTTAGGTTTGAAATTGTACACCTGTCTTGGTCAAGAATCAAACTCGAGACCACTGACTTTTTTAAGATTTAAATTTCTATTATCTTGGTTAGGAATCCAACTCGAGACCACTGACTTTCTTAAGATTTAAATTTATATTATCTTGGTTGGGGATTCAACTCAGGACCACTGTTTTTCTTAGGATTTAAATTTCTATTATCTTGGTTGCGAATCCAACTCAGGACCACTGTTTTTCTTAGGATTTAGATTTTTTTTATCTTGGTTGGGGATCCAACTCATGACTACTACCTTTCTCAACCTACCTCCTCACCTCCTCCCCTCCTCAACTCCACCACTCTCTGGTACCCCCAGTGGACAAAATACCTCCACACCTCCACACGTCCACACCTCCACACCTCCACACCTCCACCGCTCTCTGGTACCCCCAGTGGACAAAATACCTCCACACCTCCTCACCTCCACCGCTCTCTGGTACCCCCAGTGGACAAAATACCTCCTCCCCTCCTCAACTCCACCACTCTCTGGCGCCCCAAGTGGCCCCCACCCTGCTTTCTGGCGGCCCAAGTGGTGCTCTTTGGCGCCCCAAGTGTCGCCCCAAGTGTCGCTCTCTGGCGCCTCTCGTGGCAACCTCCACTGCTCTCTAGCGCCACTAGCGAAAAATGACGTTAAAATTCCTTTCATATACTACTTGTATATAATCCAGTAATCTTTCACTTTGCCGGTACAGTGCTCAATAACACACGGTGAGAGCAAGTATGCTATATTTTAAAATCTTAGGGTCTAATAAAGCTGTTGAGTTTGTCCAGCAGACATTTGAGGTAGTGCTGATTTCCTGGTATTAATATATGTATATATATATAACTTTCCTAAACAGTAAAATGAAAACATGATATTCTCACTGGAAATTTAAAATATTTTTATAATTATCGGTTTTGTGCGTGTTAAATTTTGGAGTCACTCTTGGTTGGCCTATATCTCAAAATCAAACCAGCAAGAACAATCATTTATTTTTGGAAAACACTTCATTTGATGTCTTAAATCTCTCAAGCTGTAAATGTGCTTCAACGTTTCTCAATGAAGCAAACACTAGTATTTTAATAGCAAAGACGAAGTGCTAGAATTTAACAATTTTTTTGCTGCCAACGTTAAAAGGTGGAGATTTCAAAGTAGGCCTACACTTATTTTATTAAATTGGTCTCTAATTTTGGATTTTAATCTTTACATAAATAAATCAGCTGTTAGCATGGGGCTGGTTGTCAAACTTGTCACACTGTGACAACCTTCACTAATTTTTTTGTGACAACCTGTACAGACCTGCCATCTTGAATTCGACTAAACCTAATTCAAAAACTGTACTACCAGCTAAATAAAGACTTGTTTTTACAAAAGTGCCAATGTTTTTACGCCTCCAATGACATTCGATGATGATAATACGTCTATCCTAGTTGCTTCTATCCTTTCTTAAACAAAAATAAAAAAAATTTTGAATTTTAGCAAAAATTAGTAGGCTATTTTAAACTTTATTTAAACTGTGCTTACTTAATCAAAGTCAAACTACATCTGGCAAACAAAGAGGTAAAGACACGTGATTTAACATTAAAGTGATTATTGTACAAGGTTGCGAAATACTGAAAAAGTTAAATATGACAACCAGGACAGAGGACAACCAGACCAGGTCTCCCCTACCTCACCTTTCCCTAAATTTTATTTCTAGAAATGAGGCATTTCTAAACAAATTATTAATATGCACTTAAAACTTCGGATTTGCCATGCGCGTTGTACATGACAATAAAATTTTGTTTACTAACCTTTACTCAAGTCAAGATTAAAAGCAATTAAATTAAATACGGATAGCATAAATTTTTTTTCTATCAGGTTAAGTGCTTTTTTGTACACATTAGGAGCTTTTTAACAAGTCAAACCATGTAAGGTTGAAATAAATTAAATATAAAAAAGCTACATTAAAAGAAGAAGAATGAGTTAAAAATATAGTTTTGAAAGCATTTTTACGTTGAATTTCGTTTTAAAGTGTAGAAACATTGAAGTTAATATTGCTGGCTGAGAACCGAGCTAAAGTTAAATTAGTCCGATAGAAGTCTTACGTTTTTTCGGTATTTTACTACAAGTGTTGGTCGACTAAAAACCTGAAACACGAGACTTTCGCGAGAATTGTTAAAAAGATTGAAAATTTTTATAGACTAATTCAAAATTTGACCACAAAACGTTGGTATGGAAAATGTAGTTAAAAAGTCTATTATAATTTTTAATATCCGTAGATGGTTTATTTCTAAAGTCATTGGCCAAAATTCTTTTTAGAGTATTAGGTTTTTTCTCAGAGGTGAGAAACTTTGAAGAAAAAAACTGATTTATTAGTGTATTACTTTATTTGTATTTGTCACTCCGATTAAAAGCATAACTTAAAAGTTGATTTAAGCCAGAGTTGTGGAGTTAGAGTCGGAAATTGAGTCGTATGTTTTCTGGTTGGAGTCGGAACCGAAGTAGTTCTTTAAATATGCTGAAACCGGAGTCGCTTTTTTAAATGTGATAGAGCTGGTATGGGATTAGTATTTTTCTTTGGTCACTCCAACTGCAATTTTTGGTTAATTTGCTGGAAGCTATAATCATATTTATCATCTGAATGATTCAAAAATAAGCAAGCAAAAAATACGGCGAGTACTTGAATTGGTCACCTTTTGAACTTTAATTAAAAGTGCAAACTAAAAACAATTTTGGTTTTATATTGACGGCCAAATTTGGCTTTTTATTTGCAAAATTAAACTTAAGTTTTGATTTGGGAGTTGTTTTAAAAATTTCAACTAAAGATTAAAAAAATATTTTTATTGAAATTCCCAAAACTTATAATATGCATTAACTTTACAGAAAAAAGATTTCGGGTGCTATGGCTTCATTGACCAGACTTAATTGAAAATTGAGAGATCAATGGTTTCGATCAGACCGTCCACTTCTACACTCTCGTCAAAAAGCATGGAGTATATTAAAATGATCTTATAAGTTGATCACAACATTCTCCTTGTCGGGACAATGCTCCCTCATTGTTTAGAAACTGGAGATATGAGGCTGTTGACTGCAAGTCAACTCAACTTTTTTTCCAAAAGTTGTGCGATTTTTAGAAGACATCAACACCAGAATCAGTAACCATCTCGAAGAACTCGCGTTTTGTCACAACCTTGTAGCATTACGCAAAAATATTTTCCTACATCACGCTGTTGCCCAATATTCGGTCTACTCAACAGCAGAGTACTTTGCAGCGCACTTACTTGCCTCATAAATAGTGTCTTGAATGATGCCCCAAACATTTGGATGTCTACGTTTCACTCAAGCAAAACAGTTATTGAGTTTTTCAGGCATCAATCCAGCCGAACTTTGCCAACTAAAAGTGGAATTCCCCTTGTTCAACAGTGAAACTTGGGTCTTAACCATCTACTTCAAGTAATTTAAACATCTTGCTTCCGGAAATGCCACGATTTTGCTGTCCGATTGATATCTTTTATTATTTTTTAAATATTTGCAGGCTTCTACCAGATGCATCATTGCACTGATGGAAGCGGCATTGTGCATCACGCACGCCGATGATCAGATGCTAGAAATATATCGAGTTGTGGACAAAGAATGTCATCTGTGGCATTGTGCATCTCGTACGCCAAACCCGAGCTCAATGCCCAACCATGGTTTTGAATTTTAAACTCTCATCAGGGACAGTTTACTTAACCAAGTTTTGTTGCAGAGTTGGTCATATATAAAGAGAAAAATCTACTATTTGTGGGCTTCTACCAGATGCATTGCTACACTGATAGAAGCGGCAAAACCTGGGTGACCATACTATTTCTAATGAGAGTTTATAACTCAAAACCGTGGTCGGGCAGTGAGCTCGGGTTCGGCACCTATGATGCAATGCGACACAGATTGTAGTTTTTAGTGCCATCTCTCCTATAGCTCGATATATATTTTTAATTTTTATTTTGTAATATGACTGAAATTTAAAGTAAAAAACAGTGCCGGGTATCTTTCCACAGGGACACAACAAAACCAAGCGAGTAGAATTTGAACTGTAATTGTATCAATTGCTTAATGCTCACACATGCAACTTATTACAAAGTCATAGAACAATATTCACTACAGTTGAAAGCATCGTGATATAACCGCTTTTGTTATTAAAAATGTAAAATGCAAGACGTTTAAATATTGATAAAACGGTTTTATAATTTTTTGATCATCTTATACAGTGTCCAGGCGTTTTGATTGCCATGCATAAAGATTAGGGTAGCGAAGTTGGATTCGGAGTCGCATGGAGTCCGTTTCAGGGTCAAATTTTTAAGAGTACAAAGAGTTGTAGTCGGAATATTTTATCCGACTTTGACTTCTGATGTCCAATTTTTTTTTTTAAAGAACACTACTTTTTAGGTACAGAAAATAAAAAATTCGAGTCAAATCTTAACTAGGGATGAATTTTTTCTGTTAACGAACGTTCCGATTCACGACTTCAAAAATAGGGACACCCTAATTTTACGCAAATCGTATTTTGCATAGTGCTATTGTCTTTATTGGATATAGGAGAATGTCCCCCGCAGAACAACGACCTACTTAGCTATGAAGCAGATTTATACAACATGGCCCGCTTGGTGAAATTTAGACGAGTCAATGAACCTTTCCAAGAAAAACCAGCAAAAGACGCAAAAACCATCAACACGTCTACAGCTTTGTATGTCTCCGCAGATAAAACCACCAAGGTTGAAGTCAAAAATTACGAAAAGTTATTACAGGATTGTATAACCACTAAGTACCGGAAAACTAATAATAATACCACAAGAAATATCAATTTAGATGCAAAACAGCTTGCTCAAAAACTTAAATTGGGGGACAGAATTGAGCAGCTGCCAGAAAATCAAGCATTCATAACAATAAAAGATCACAAACTATATTTTCCAAATAACATAAAACGCAGATTAATAAATCCTGCCAAGTCTAATCTTGGCAAAATAAGCAAACAAATTTTGCAAAAAATTAATAAAGTTCTTCGGCAGTCTACTGACCTACAACAGTGGCAAAACACGCCTGCAGTGATTACTTGATTCAAAGCTTTCCCCAACAAGATAAGAAGAAAAATTTTTGATTTTTGATGTTGTTGATTTTTATCCGTCTATTTCGGAAAAACTGCTTGACAACGCCCTCACGTTTGCCAAGCAATTTGTTACAATCAGCAAAGATTCCATCAATATCATCCATCACTGCAGAAAATCTCTTTTTTTCAGCAGAGACAATGCCTGGATCAAGAACGATGGCTCACTTTTTGATGTCACGATGGGCTTGTACGACGGAGCCGAAGTATGTGAGTTGGTTGGTCTATTTATGCTTAATTTAATAGCCCCGCTTGTCGGCAAAAACACGTAGGCCTATACAGAAACGACAGTTTGGCCATTTTGGAAAATGCTTCTGGTCCAGAATCAGAACGCATCAAGAAAAAAATCATAAAGATTTTCCAACAGTAGGGCTTAAACATCTTAGCCGATACCAATCTCGTCCAGACCGACTTTCTCGACGTCACGTTTAATTTGAAGTCGGGAAAATACCGCAAGTCTAATGACCAGTCACTTTGCATACACCAACAATCTAATCATCCTCCAACCATCCAGAAGCAACTTCCATCTATTCTCGCCAAACTTTTGTCTCTTCTCTCTTCCAATTGCGATAAATTTTCCAAATCAATTCCAGATTACGTGGAGGCAATGAGACGAAGCGGGCATTCTGGTAAATTGGTGTATAAAAACGACCCCAACCGTAAACCGAGGAAAACCAAAAAACGAAACATCGTGTGATTTAACTCACCATTTAGCAAGAATGTGAAAATCAACATTGGCAGAGAATTTCTGTGCCTGCTCGCTAAGCACTTTCCTCCCTATCACCGTTTGCACAACGTATGCAACAAGAATAACATATAAGTGAGCTACAGCTGCGCGCCCAATATGGCAGCCATAATATCCAGGCACAACAAAAAGCTGTTATCAAACAAAAATGAATTTGCTTGCATCACACCACCTTGCAACTGCAGAAACAAAACTAGCTGCCTTTTGAAAGGCAATTGCCGCAAAAGCTCTATCACTTACAAAGCCACCTTAAAATCTGGGGACGTTGCAAAGCACTATTATGGTTGTTGTGAAATACTTTGGAGCTACTTTGGAGCTGGATGGTCCACTAAATTGCCGGA
Organism: Diplosoma virens; assembly: GCA_963680785.1. NCBI lineage: Eukaryota > Metazoa > Chordata > Ascidiacea > Aplousobranchia > Didemnidae > Diplosoma > Diplosoma virens. The sequence goes on along the minus strand of OY796881.1, from coordinate 37,079,341 downwards.
CATATTTCCGTTTTTTATATTACAATCTGTCTTTTATAACCAATGGAAAATATGCTAATGTCGACAACTTGGTCACTGCGCATACTGCATACCAGTTTAAATGAACTTAATTTAAACCTTTATTAGTCATCTTTATTTCACTATCAACCAATCCAAGTTCTTGACTCCTGGAGGTTGCTTTTAAATTTGTTACAATTTTTGGGCTGCATTTAGTTTGAAACTGTTCCTATAAAAGATTATAAAGTGTGGTTATTTACAATTGTAAGCGTTGAGTAAAGATCAAAAAAGGTTCGGATTGGTAAGTGAGAATTTTTTAGCTTTCATGTGATATTTGAGTGCATTGAAATTACCAAAAAATCAAATTTATGGCTCAGTGGTATAGAAATTAGATCACTTTTATTATAGAGTTTTGGTACTATTCAGTAGCACAAAATGTGAACCCTTAAAAGAATGTAAGCAGTGAAGGCTTTACGAATGGAAGGCCTGGTGCAAGAAAAAAAGGGAGCCTCTTTTTAGTGCGTAAATTTTTTTTGTTCCAAAAACGTCTAAAAAAAGTCAACACTTTCAATCGAATCTATACTTTCGTCTTAAAAGTTAAGGTAAAGACAGGGGAGCCACCGTCATGGTGCTACTATGAAAAAATAAAGCAATATTTGGGTTAGGGCGGCCACTTTTTGACTTTTTTTAGGGGTCCGGCTGGTGCGGCCGCTCTGTTTGCACCATACTAAAGCCATTATTAAATGTAAGAAATTTTCCAAAAAATTGCAGTTGGCGTCACTTAGCGTTTGTTTTATTGTGATAACACTTCCATAAAGAAGTAGTATATATAATGCATTAAAATGTTTACCCTACAATAAATAAATTTTTGAGCTCTAAGCGAAATTATTTTTATTAAAAGTCCGAACCTATAAGAGTTAAAAAAACATTTAGGCAACCTCAAAAATCGTTTGCTTGGATTGTTATAAAGCTACTACAAAACCTTGCTTAAAAAGTTCAAAATTGTTAGATTGCATACAATTGAATGACGGGGCTCGGTTGGACCAACCAGGTATATTGCGTTATACCGGCGCGCCCCATAGATCGGAACCAAAAAACGCAAGATCTGATAATTTAGTATGATTTATTGAATTGATTGAGGCTTCATGATAACTGCTATTCTAACGAAACATTTTTTTGTTCGATTTTTCTTCGTTAAAAACGACTTAATAGAAAGCAAAGTTAAAAGCCATAAAATTTTAAGTTTCGAAAATATGAACAATTTCAAGCAAAAAGTACTTTAACACCCACTCTAAAAATATAGATTTGATAAAACTTTAACAAACGTAAATACTATTAGGCAAGCTTTTACACTTTGCTTGTGACAGGGCGTCATAAATGACCTTAATTTGAGAAACTGCGTCATCGCAAGGACGTTAATCTTTATGTAAGTGGGCGTTGTTTAAACTGTATATTCACCAGTAACCGTTGAGCACGCTACAAAACAAAACGCGGTAAAATAGTGCTGGATTTAAATCCCAACAACTTTTCAACAGTTAAAAAAAGTTCTGATCTCGCACAAACAATCGAGATTGCAAAGGTGAGTATTGGCAGATGCAGTAGCGTCGTTTCTTTTGTTTTCATGCGATGTAGGTGCTGTGGCAGTGTTGCTACATTTTATAAATGAAGCTATCCCTGCTTCTTACTTTTTTAAAATCAAGCCTAAAATCAAACTGTTTTGTAATTTTCCTTTGAAATAATAGCTTATAATTGTCCAAACGAAAACAATTATTTTTTGCTTTTAATTTTAACATTCAAAAGAACCCGGTGCCATCAAAAAGTACTTAAACCAAATAACGATAGCAAAATATAACTTTTGTTTGATCTACATTAACGCAATTCGCACACTACATGATCTTTTACAGATTTTTCGATCCTGCTTTTTGTTTTAATAAATTTAGAGCCGCTCTCTGATGGCTGCTTACAGAGACGGAGTGAAAAACAGCTTTGAACTGTTTATAGCTTCAACACCACTATAACACCAACTTTAGAGAAAGTAACTCTTGCAAAGCACTTTGTCTTTCTGTTAATTTAGTTCACCAGTTTTTAACGTTTGCAGGCATTCCAAACCCTTACCATAGTTTCAAGTTTTTTTATTAATTTTTTTAAAGTGTTGTTTTTTTGTATGTGTCTCTTATTCCGTGTAGCTTTTGCTGTTTTGTTTTGTTTTCTGTTATGGACCGTGAGTCTGATTTAAATAAAAAAAAAAAAATTAACTCTATTCTTTAAAATATCAAAAAAATATATTTAATAATCAGCATGGAACCCGCACAGAACCTGTACAGTTTTTCTACCTAAATGGCCCACTAGAAACCCGCATAACTCCTGCATAGCAAGTCTGCATGGGACCCGCACAGTTCCGGCACATGATTTCTACTCGCAAACTTCTAAAAATATATTAAAACTTTGTTTGATAAACTGTAAAGGATCTGCACAGTTCTAGCGCGGGCTTTGCACTTGCACTGGTGTTTTCAAAAACCTTATTCAGACAACACGACTAGCTGCACGGGATACGCACAGGATCTGTACAGGTTTCCTACTTTAATTGCCCACTTGAAAGCGGCATAAATCCTGCATAAAAAACTGCACAGGACCCGCACAGTTCCTGCGCATGATTTCTAGATGTAAACCTCAACTAATATTTTAAAATTTTATCTGAGAAACTGTAAAAGACCGGCACAGTTCCGGCGCAGCGGCTTTGCACTCGCAATGGTGTTTTCAGAAGCCTTAAATCTGTACAAGAACCTGAGCAGGACCAATATAAAGTTTTAATTATTTTTTTTGTATTCTTGAAAATATCCAAAAATATATGTTAAAAACTGCATGGAATCCGCACAGGACTTGTGCAGGTTTCCTACTTAAATTGCTAGCTTGAAATCTGCATAACTCCTGCATAGAAAATTCTACAGTACCCACACAGTTCTTGAACAGGATTTTTCCATACGAACTTCAAATAATGTTTTAAAACTTTATCCGGGAAACTGTGAAGGACCTGTACAGGACCAACAAGTTTTTGTTATATTGCTTTGCATTCTTGAAAATATAAAAAAATACACTTAATAAACTGCATGGGACCCGCATAGGACCTGTACAGTTATCCTACTTGGATTGCCCACCTGATACCCGCATAACTCCTGCATGGAAAACTGCACAGGACCCGCACAGTTCCTGCACGTGATTTCTACATGCAAACTTCAAATAATGTTTAAAAATTTTATGTGATAAACTGTGAAGGACCTGCACAAAACCAACAAGTTTTTGTTACTTGCTTTACATTTTTGAAAATATAAAAAAATACACTTAATAAACTGCATGGGACCCGCATAGGACCTGTACAGTTATCCTACTTGGATTGCCCACCTGAGACCTGCATAACACCTGTATACCAAACTATACAGTACCTGCACATTTCCTGCACGTGATTTCTAGATGCAGACTTTTAATAATATTTTTAAACTTTATCTTAGAAACTGTGAAAGACATGCACAGGACCAACAAGTTTTTGTTACTTGCTTTGCATTCTTGAAAATATAAAAAAATGCACTTAATAAACTGCATGGAATCCGCACAGGACCTGTACAGTTATCCTACTTGGATTGCCTACCTGATACCCGCATAACTCCTGCATAGAAAACTATAGTACCTGCACAGTTCCTGCACATGATTTCTACATGCAAACTTCAAATAATGTTTTAAAACTTTATCTGAGAAACTGTGAAGGACCTGTACAGAACCAACAAATCTTTGTTATATTGCTTTGCATTTTTGAAAATATAAAAAAATGTACTTAATAAACTGCATGGGACCCGCATAGGATCTGTACAGTTATCCTACTTAGATTGCCTACCTGATACCCGCATAACTCCTGCATGGAAAACTGCACAGGACCCGCACAGTTCCTGCACGTGATTTCTACATGCAAACTTCAAATAATGTTTAAAAATTTTATGTGATAAACTGTAAAGGACTTGCACAGTTCGGGCACGGGCTTTGCACACGCATTACGTTTTAAAAACCTTATTTGAAAAATACGACAAACCGAACGGGACCCGCACAAAACCTGTACAGGTTTTTTGTTTTAATTGCCCACTCAAAACCCGCATAACACCCGCACAGCAAAACTGCACAGGACCCGCACAGTTTCTGCACATAATTACTACACCAAAATTCACCTAAAAATTTTGGCACTTGCTATCTACCAAACTGTACCGGAACCGCATGGTTCCTGTACACGTCTGCTATTGACGATAGCCCACTTGAAAACTGCACTTTACCCTCGTGAAAACTGGACCGGACCTGTACCGGGCCCTTACGGTTTTGGCTTGCTCGCACGAGCCCGCATTGCCCACATATTACCCTCAAGGGCCCTGCACGGGCATGTTGGCTGGGTATTGCACAAAAGTGCGCAGAAAATATTCACCTTATTCCTCCTGTACAATTCAATCTCATAAAAACGAATATAAATGCAGGTTTTTTAAAAACTGAAGTTAAGAATGATTTAAGCAATGATCAAAAGTTACTGCTTGAATACTGCGTAAGTATAAGTTCTGGAGAAATAGATAAAAGCTTGGTTTCAAAAAAACTAGGTCCTTTATGTCATTCAAGGTGGTTAACGTTAGCAATTCGGTTATTAGCTTTATATACTCGAGAAAATTTGTCGGCAGCGTGGTCGAGTGGTTAACGCACCGGACTAATGATCAACATGGTCTCGGTTCAAAACCCACTTGCGCCATTCTGTTGTGTTTTTGGGAAAGACACTTTACGGCACTTTCCCCTGCTTGGTGGTCTTGACAAGCAGTTCTACATTACAGTAATATCTCTACTAAATTACTAGCGGACAGTAATATCTTGGCATCTCCGGAAGCAGGTCGGGGTAATTGCTTACCCTATGTATAGCGCCTCCGTCGCTTTCCTGCGAGTCAGGAGGATAAATATAGAGATAAAAATAGGAAAAGAAGCCAAATGAAATACTAAAGAAGCCTGTTTCTTATTTTATAAAGGTTTACGCTTTTGCATGGTTTGAAATTAAAACATCATCAAAACTTCATGAAGCTTCTAAAATTCTGTTCACCATTTCGCGATTAAATCAGCTTCCCGATAAAGATGTCAAAGAATTTGCGCATCAAAGTATACAAGGAAATGCTTTTTGCCTTCTTCCAGATAATTCTGTACACGCCATGATTAAAAATAGTAGGCTAACCCTGTTGTTCGCCGAAATGGATTTAAACTCATGGCAAAATTAAGGTAACTTACTGTTTTAAATAGCTTTACCTTTTATTTTACATTGGTATTTAGCGTGATTTTATATTTGTAGGATTAAATGTATTGAAGTTTTATAATTTTGCTGAACTAAACCTTATATTTTGTAGAACTTCTACTTCTCTCAAGATAAAACGTATTCCTCCTATTAAGTGGAATGCATCTACATGGCAAGACTTGATTGACTTGACTGATATTGAATTTCAGGAACCAGCCACAACCCAACACTTGAGTGATGCAAAAATTTTTTATTTGACTTAAAAAGATTCTTTGTGTGAAATTCCTGATTTACCAAGTCATTTGCAAAGCGTTGAGCGAAGTGTTAAACTGGTGTCTGACGCTTCACACACAATTTACGGTTATGAAAACCGACACAAGTCAATTTTGACCAAAATTTTAAGCCGCAAACCGCGTCAAAAATTCTCATCTAAAGGACATATCATCAAACATATGATAATTTATATTTGTAATATTGCATATCTTATTAAATTTGATACTTTAAAATGTTCATAATGTTTTTCTTTAAATTTTATTTTTATTTAATACTTAGAATAATGTACGCGTGCATTAAAATGCAAGCACAGTAACCATTTTGTGTATATTTTTATGCTTTGTGCTTTTCTTATGATCATTATTTAGAAAATTTTAATGTGCTTATTTTATATTTCTTATTTATTTTCAAGCTACAACGATCAAACAGAATATTTTCCTTGTGTAAATTAAAAAAAAAAAACTAAAAAATTTTACTAGCGCTATCTAGCGGCATCTAAATTTTTGGACAAAAACATTAAAAAAATTCAAATTCAATTGCGCAAGCGAATATACGTCGGATTTACTTAATATTTTAGAAGTAAGTGTTTGAAACCATTTTGCAACTACTCTGACCCTAGAATAATTGAAATTAAACAAAAACGTAAAAATCGACCAGCCCTACTGCATATTCATCTCTTGTTCTTTTTCGAGCAACTTTTGTTACATGTTTCTTACCTGTAGTTGCTTGAGCCTTTCATGTTTTTTCGTTTTTGTGTTATTTCATTGGAAACAAGAAGACTTTCTTACTAACAATTTGATTTCTAAAAAAATTTTTTGCATTTTGCACAGTTGCAAGCGCATGAACTTATTGATCAAAATAAGGTCAAAATTTGTAAAATTTTAAGTCAAAATTTCAAGATTTTTTGGTCAAAAATTGGTTGCCCTACTGATTATCATTTCGCATTTTGACTACTCATTGGTTTGTCACGGGACAATTCCAGCATTTTCTCGCATTTTACGTTTTATAAATTGTTGTCAAATTTTTGGCAGACCTGGGAGGTAGTGGATAACGTGCAGCCATACCCACTTTATTACTGCTTTATTAATTCACTTTGTTTCCTTGTGATTGTATTTTATTTTACTGTATTTCCTGCACACCACCTGATGGCCCTTGCGGTGAAACAAACTGTTGTGGTTTTGGTTAATTTTTTTGTAATTTTTTTGTAGTGTTTCAATCCAAACCGCTCTGACGTGCTTGCTGGGCTTGGGCACCAGCATTGTGCGACAATTCGATTATATACATATACGCACATGAAAATTTTGGTCGGTGCTCTTCAGAAAAAAGTGCTTCATGACGTCAGGTCGTAACAGTTTCATTGAATTTTAGACCATATTTTTACATTATTTTACGTACCACCACAGACTGTTTTGCCTGTCCGGGTCCTTCAGGGAGCAATTAGAAATCTTATTGAAATGGAATTTTAAATTTTTACTTTTATTTTAGTTTTATTTGAATAAGATTTTTAATTACAAACTAACAAACGATATATGCCGCCACTAAAACAAATCCAGTTTAAATTAAATAAATGATCTACCTAATTTTGTATACTTGGATCGCCCCTCTTTTGCATGTACTTTCTTGTCCGTCTTAATCCGCTTGTATCTCTCATTATCGTTTGAACTGTCTTTCACTCGCTTTACCTTTTTACCTTATAAAGCTGACAGTCTTCCCCCTTTTACTTTTTGTTGCTTTATAGAGTTTTCTCTTTTTATACCTTTTTCAACACACCAAACTCGCCTTCGCTCATTTTTAAATGAATGCAATTTTTAAATGAATGCAAACTTCCATACTTGCATTTCTTATATTTTTATTTCTATGACGTCGCAGGAATTGTATTATTTGCTTGACTAATTTAACTACACATTATTTTTTACTAAAACTAACTGCATTTTTAATTTTTTAGTAACCACCTGACGATTCTTTAGGATGAAACAGACTGTCGTGGTTTCAACCTTTTTGTTGTAGTGTTTTAATTTAAATAAATTGCTCTAACTTGGTTATCGAGCACTGTACCAGCATTCTGAGACAATTTGGTTATGTATGTATATATATTGTTAACATATTTGTTACAAAATCAAATTGAAAGTTACTTGTTTAAAAAAGATAAATTCAATATTATACATTTGATAAAAAAATTTGTACTGATAGTCTTATTCCCAGTTTCCATGCTCAAAGCAAAATTATAATGTACAATATAGCTGATTTTTTACATCATTCACGTAAAACCTCATTACATTCCAGAGCAACAATTTTGATATCAAGTAAAACCCAGCGGAAAATTCTTGCAAAATTGTTGATAAACAAAAAATTTTAACAAAAAAAGTTTTACAATGATTTCTAGATTTTGAAAATCAAAGGTAGATTTTTTAATAAGCTTTTTTTCGGCCCATTTTCAAAAAAAACAGGAGGTAAAATATTTAATTTAAAATTAAACTAAAAAAAGTCCTTGATTTGCTTTCAAATTAAGTTAATTAAAAAAAAACACTCGTACTTGTATGGTTGAGACGGATGTATGTTTGATAAATGTTTATAATCACAACTATTTTTTAAAAGCCAAAGTTGCTCTTGTTCCGGTCAAAATTGCTAAAATTTTAGAACTTGAAATTTTATTTTTTCATTATTTAACCCTTTGAGTGTTAAAAGAATTTGATTGTATTAATAAAATAAAACGACAATGATGTCAAAAATATCTAAAAATCAGAATTATAATGCCTTCACAAAAGTGCTTTTGTTACATTCAATCACAATCATGGTACACATATATACCACTGTCCTTTAAAGGGTTAAAAAAACAAATCTAAATCATTAGACTAACAAAAGACTTAAATTTAAAAAAAAAACTAAACGCATCATTATGTAAAAATATATAACAGCGCAAAACGGAGATCATAAAATAAAACATATTGTTCAATTTAAAACTGTTTTTTTAATTCTTTTTCAGAACAAAGTACTTTTCCGGAAACATCTATATTCTTCTCTGCAACGCTTACAGGTGATATCTGAAAACAAATCAACAAAATCACTTTTTTTGCATAAATTTTTATCAAAAGTAACATTGCAGAAAGTTAAAAGTGTAGACAAATCGGAAATCGACGAATTTGTTTTGTTTATATTCAAAACTATTTATTTGTCATAATTGTTTTATCTGTTCAATAATTAAAATACAAATAGAAACAAAGATATTTTTACATAAAACAAAAAAGCTTTACGAATCATGTGATATTAAAGCTGAAAAGTTTACCAATGTAGAGAAATTAATTTTTTAATCAAAAGAAATAAGATATAATTCCATTCTTTCTCATGACTATTTAATATTCTTACAAATGCAATTAGTTTTAAGTAAAATCACTTACTAGAATCTATCCGGAATAGACGACATCTGAAGAAAAACTTTCTTGTAAAACGATTCTTCAAACAAAATTTACGACATTTCTACAAAACATATAAATTTATTGTTAGATAAATAGTGTTTAGGTGGTTTGTTTGGCAATAGGCGCGGACAGAAAAACAGAGATAAAAAACGTCAGTTGAGAAATCTTACAAAAGGCAGAAGGCACTACCAAAAAACAAAAATTTATTAAAACTTACTTCACGCAATGATATGATGTACTATGTTACATGGATTTTTTTCCAACTAATTTATTTCTTTTACAAAACAAGGTAATTGATATTTTAAGCATTTTTTCGCATTGATATACAGTATTATGCATTACCTTCAAGGTCAGTTTTTCGGTCATTAAATTTTTTGTAATCAGAAATGAACTTGAATTCCGCCTTTGATGATCCATATCAGAAGATTGTTCAGATTGATTGCTTTTACCTAGGAAAAAAAGTTTATCTTTCTAAATAGGGTGAATGTTTTAGCTGTTATTATCACTAAAGATGAAGTCAACGAAATTTTAAGAAATATTATATCATCATAGCGCAACTAGCAATATAAAAAAGCACATTTTAACCATATGTAAATTACCTGATTGCACAAAGCAAATAGCACCAGCAATAATAACAACAATAACCAAAAGCTTCATAATCTTTTGAGAGCAATGAATTACAGACTTTGTTTAAGATATAAAATTATTCTAAATGGTGCTGTGAAACAAAGTTTAATATGAAATCATTTTGTTAAATATTGTTTTCAATTGTAATAACAATACTGTAAAATTTTATGAGTTTTTAATTAATTCTCGACAATCATCATATTATTTTTTGTAAAATAAAGCAGTCCGCTTTGATGCTGTTTAAAAAAGTTATCAAAAGTTATGCGCGAAACTTTAGTGTTTATCAAACGCAATCGAACAATTTGCATTTGATTCTTTGTTGCCTGTAGTTGCGAATGCCGATAATACAACTCACTTATTTGTTGTGAAAGCAAACCTATATATATATATATATATCAAACGGTTATACAATATCAAAACGTCAAAAATCCACCGATTATATAATTTTAGTAAGTCGTGTTCTTATCCAATTAGACAAAAGGTTATGCGACAATTATGCTGTGCAGCTCATTAGTTGATAAATTGGTTTCGGTTAATTACTTGTATTTTCTGAAACTTCGCCAATTTACGTAAATTGCTATGCAAACGCTTCATAAACACTATTAGTAATTATAAAACATTATACACAGTAAATTGTATAAATATTTTCTGTGATAAAGTTCTGTGATATGATGTCATGTTATGATGTTCTGTGATGTGAAATTCTGTGATAAAGTTCTGTGATATGATGTTTTCTGTGATAAAGTCCCTTTTTTCAAGGATCAAAATATTGGTGTCAGTTGGAATTTACTTAAATACGAATTCCCAAATTAAAAAATATAGACAATTGCTACCAAACTATCCATATCAAATTTGGTAGACTTACTTTTTTTCCAGGAATTACAAAGCTTATTTTGAACTAGCGTAATAATCAAGTATTTTGCTTCTCTCATATCTAATTACATGCGTATTTATCAATATAAATCAATTTAATTTTGATTTTAAAAAATCAAAGTTTAAATGAATCTTAGCAAGATTACTTATAACATCAAAAGTATAGAATGGTTTCATCAACATAAAGTAAGTATGCAGCTTGCAGTTACAAAAATACCAAGGTTTAATTTCAGAAACAATCACATATTTTTTCACAATATACGATTCTCTAGATTCAAGATAATTTTTAAAAAGTTTTGAGCCCGCGGGCCGCTAGTGGTGCGAAACTGTGCAAATACACGAGTAATAGCTACTGTAAAAAAGATTTTTACGTTTAGTTGATGACATCGTTTGAAGAGCTATCCACTCCAGGTCAGACACAAATAGGACTGGCGCCGAGGATTTATCGTTTTACTACCCCAGGCTGCTGTATTGCTTGGATCAGATGCTGGCATTGTTGTTATTAAGCCAGTATCGGGTTTCGTCATCCAAAACCTTCAAACCTCGTGTTCCATGTGGTTCCCGATATATAGGGCACGCTGTTAGAACATGGTCTACGGTTTGTTTATAAGCGCAACACTCGCAATTCGGGGAAGGAGTGAGGCCCCATTTATGCATGGACGAATGGAATCGCTCAACACCAGTTCGCAGGCGGTTGAGCTTAACACAAGTTGCTCGTGGTAATCCCAACAGGCCTGGCACCGGTCCCGGGAACAAAACACGGAGCCTGGAAGCATTTTTGCAGTACTCCGTTTTCCATTTGTAATTTGTCCATTCAGAAGCGCTGATGCCAAGTCTGGCAAGCTTGTCCAAAAGATTCTGTGCAGCTGGCACAAACGGACGTCTGGATCTTAGTCTCACTTGGCGAGTATCTGAGGACCCACTTAAAATACCATGCAAGATATGATCAGGATCCAGAGATCTACGGTAAGCCAAGGAGAGTGTCGCTCCCAGTCGGCGAAGCTCAGCTGGCTGGATGCCTGAGAGTACAGGTAGGTGGTCCTTTGGAGTGGGGTGTAGGCATCCAGTGACTATACGCAAGGCGTCGTTCAAGACACTGTCGATGAGGCAAGTGTGAGCACTGCGACACCAGACTGGCGCACAGTACTCAGCTATTGAGTAGAATAGAGATAAGGTGGCTATGCATAGTGTTTTAGCACCAGCACCCCATCCCGAACCCACGAGTCGCCTCAACAGTGTGACGCGCGAGGATAGTTTTTTGCGCAATGCCACTAAATAGTGACAAAACGTGAGCAATCTGTCCAGTTTTACCCCAAGGTAAGTAGGGGTTGGACACAACGGTAAAAGTCTATCATTATTGTAAACCTTTAGCTCACGTTTGGCTTCTTGGCTATTTAAGTGAAAGGCTGCCGTCACCGTCTTAGTGTGACTCAGCTTCAACCTCCAAGTCTGGAGATACGCTGAAAGTGTAGACATGTCTTGGCTTAAAGTCCCCTCCAAATCCTTTCCGTTTCCAGAAGAGTGCAACAATGCTAAATCATCAGTATAAGCAAACTTTCTGGAAATCATGGAAGGAAGACCGTATGTATAGATGTTAAATAGGAATGGAGCCAAGACTGATCCCTGAAGAACACCGTTTTTAAGACGGCGTAGCCTGCTTTGCTTGCTGTCACCGGTAGTCAGGGTGAAACTGCAATTTGGGACAAGTTCCATAATCATTCTGACCATGTGCTTATCCGGAAGATGTCTCAGCAGCTTGCAGGTAAGGCCACAGTGCCAGACAGTGTTATAAGCAGCTGTCAGATCGACAAATACGGCACCGTCCCTCTTTTTAGCCTCAAAAGAATCCTCGATGTTCTGGGTTAGCAGAACAACTTGATCTACGGTTGACTTCCCGCGTCGGAACCCAGCCCGCTTTTTGGGAGCAGTGGATCGATTAATGGCTCAACGCGGGCGTAGATAAGCCTCTCGAGGATCTTGTAGGGGACACAGAGCAGATATATCGGTTGATGACTCTTTGAGTCCCCCACGGGCTTTGTTGGTTTGGGATCGCGACTACAAGCGCTCTTCTCCAGATCTTGGGAATTTTGAGTCGGCGCAAACAGAAAGAGAGGAAGTCACATAACCAGGACTTCAAAGCAGCTCCAGCATGGAGTATAAACTCTGAGCAGATGGAATCAGGTCCCGGAGCTTTAATTGGTTTTAAATGTTGGAGGGCAGCAGTAAATTATCTCTGTAAAAAAGTGCCGAGATATTTACTGGGTCTGGTGTTGTGGCTCTCCAAAAGTCAGACACTTCTTGTATTTAGTCGATAAACTGATTTCAGCTACAATATATTTGCTGTGAAATACAACTGAAGACCAAACAAACTTCGAAAAAGAATGCTTTTATGTTGACTGATAACAAACAAAAAAGTATGACTTGGTGAGCCTAAAACTCGTCAATAACGATTATAATGAATGAAAAATTAATCGAACAAGATTATAAACATGTAAAATTGTTTAACGAGTTCGAGAAAAGCATGACAGAGGCCCATGCGGCCCACAAACAGCGGTTTTAATCTACCGTGTTGTACAGTATAATAGACTTTGAAAACATTTTTATAATTAGCTCACTTCAGCAAAATCAAAAAACCATATTAATGCATATGATTATTCCCAAACAAGTTTATGCAGGTTTATGAATGTATTATTGTTTTTAATTTCATTCTTGTTTATATGGAAAAAACCAAAGATAAAAATTTCATGATTTTGCACCTGCATCATCAGAAATATATTTCTTCGTCAGTCAATTAAAACAAAACAAGAAAATAAATAAAATGTAAAAAAATAAGTTATTTTGATATCTTTTAAAGTACTGTATACACCCAGGTATTAGACGCCCCCGAGTATAAATCGCACCTTCTTTGAATTTCTAAATCCTCCCCTCTCAATAGTAACCCGAAAATATCACCCATTAAAATTAAACAATTTTATTGAAACAAAAAATGTAAATATTAAATATCAAAGCACGTTATAAATCGATTAAAATTAAAAGAATTCAAACATACTAGTACACTGTCTGATACAAAATTGAGAAAATATTTAAATACATACGTACATAAAATTATTTAGAAAATTTAGGAAATTGTTAATGCATCGACTATTAGCTAGGATCAGTAGAAAAAGACATAAATAATTTATTTAAAACCAGAAAAAAGTCAATGACGACAATAAGTAAACACTATCTACAAGCGTTACTTTGTCCGGTCTTTTCAAAAAAACTTTTGCTGTTTATTTGGTATATTAATCAGTCTTAAATATCTTCTTTCTTGTACTTAACTAAAAAATTTTAAACAAATTCTATTCATACTTAACAAATTCTATTCATAATATAAAATTAAATATGAATAGAATTTGGTCTAAAGACCAAAAAAAGTTCTTTTGGTCTAAAGACCAAGAAAAGCTCTTGTTACTAAATTTTGAACGCTTTTTTTTCATATGAAGCTTTATTTAATAATCATAAAAACTCTCCTAATAAATTGAAAATTTTTTGGATCAATTTTTAAACAGGCTCGATTGTGCACGACGTGCGCAAATTGATAACTTCAAATGAAAAAAAAGTCATCACTTTAATTTTGGAGTTTAGATTGAGTTTTTAAGTATTTTATGACAGCCAAATGAAACTTCAGGTAACGGAAAGCGTTCAAAATTTAGCTCTTTACCTAGTCCAGGTATTCTGCAAATTTTTGAAAATTTTCAAAGTTTGCCGCATGTTCGAAAAAGTAGCGGAGCACAGGTCTAGAGTACCACCTTTAGCCAAAACAGCGTCACTACTAGTTGTCAGAGCTCAGATGGCTGGATGTTTGAAAAAACTGTTATGTGGTCCATTGGAGAGACGAAGGCATTTAGTGACTACACGCAAAGCGTCATTCAAAACATTATATATAAACCATGTACTACGAGAACAAACAAGACTCTAATACTCGGCTGTTGAATAGACTAAAAATAAGAGAGCTGTATCTGATGTTTTTGGCACCAGCACCCGGTCTGAGCCCCTCGTTACCTCAGCAATGGGACAAGCGAAGTTTTTGCGCAATGCCAAACGGTGGTGACAAAACTTGAGTGATATCTTTAGTTTTACTTTAAGATAAATCGGAACCAAACACAATGATGAATGTTGATTACTGTAAACTTTTAGCTCAAATTTTTTCTTAATCTGGATATTGTGGAAAGCAGATTATGCATCTAGATGTTAAAAAAGTTGTGATTGATTTCGGAGAAACACTGTTTCTCTGACACCCGAGACTATTTTGGCTTACTGTCGCCGTTAGAGTGAAACCTTCATTGTGAACTAATTTTATACTCATTCGAACCACGCATTTATCCAACAAAAACCTCAGTAGCTTGCAGTTAAAGTCAAGTTTGAATGAAATAACAGTGTCATATGCAGCTGTCAGATTGACAAATAGCACTGGCATTCTTCTTAGTCTCGAAAAAATTGTCGATGATTTGTACCAACAAAACGACTTGATCCACGGTTGACTTTTTGTATTAAAACCATCAATTGGCTTGTTGCGGACGTAGGTAAGCGTCTCAAATTTTCCAAGGGGACGTAAAGTGGATAAATTTGTCAATAACTTTTTGGGTTTTCTACCGCCTTCTTTGTCTTCGAATCGCGACTACAAGCGCTCTTCCGTAGATTTTCAAAATTGGAGTTGACCCAATTAGGAAAAGAAAAAGTTATGTAATAAAAATTCAAAGCAGCTCGAACATGGATTATAAGCTCATAAAATTAGGGCCCGGAGCTTTATCTGGTTTTACGTAGAAAACCCCTTGTAAATAGCCCAGGTCATCCGTAACTACGATATCTAAGTTGATTTTATTCAGAGGTTTTTAGTTAGTGGGTTATTTTAAAACTAAGACGACGGAATAGGATAACCATATTAGACTAAAAGTCATATCCAATTTTTTTTAAATGACATTTTGAGTTCAAACATAAAATTTATTGCGAAAGGAAAATGAAGACCATAAATGGTATTTACGTTTACATAAAAATTTTTTTCGAATTTCAAGAATAAAGTTTTTTTGGTTTTTATTTAAGTTTCGAAATAGATTTATCAAACAGTTTGCAATAAATAAGGACCGTTTTTTTAAACTTTGGCACGAAAATTTTTTGAGAGGAAAAAGTCATTTGTGTAAATTTTAGACTTTAGAACTGTCATGAATTTATATAAGTTGGAAACCTCTGTTTCATTGAAATTCAATCGTATCAAACGTCTTGTTTTCATTCTATGTTTTCTGTTCGCAAAACCCACATCTAAAAGCTATAAACTTTTTTACAAAACTTTTTTAAACAAGTAAACTTATACATAAAATATACGAGGTCGGATTTTTCATTGCAAGGAAAATTTCAAAATAAAATCGGCCTGTTACTTCAAATGCAACGTGAAATATAAATAAAAAGTTAATTATAAAAAGTCAGGTGTTGTTTAATTGTCTGAAGACGTTAGCATAAGAGCTAAGATGTGAAGCAGTTAATTTAATTTTGTTTCCCACGAATGAATAGTTATAAGTTTTATAAAAATGCTTAGTGTGTGAAGATTGAATTTTGTCCGCTTGATTGGTATTCAAGCGGTCCAACAGCAATTGTTTTATACAAAAAAATGTATATATGTAAAATGTTTTCAAGCAATCGCCAAAAGCTCAAAAAAAGGAAATGCGATTTACTTGAAATAAGTTCTGCATCGCGTAAGCCATTTTGAAGTCTGCAACGACGCAATTCGCTTCGTTACGCAAATTCAATTCTTGGTAAAATTCATGTCACTTAATAAAGGCGTGAAAGTAAAATTCTACGCTCTGCTTGCAAAAACCAGCAAAAATTCACAAATTTTCTAAAAAACGTCTACTTTACCAAGGCCACCTAGAGAGAGAAGGCCTGTTCATCGATGTCGGATTAACGCGTGACGTCATCACGAGTAGTGCTAGTTTCGCTTAAGTGCTGACGTTTGAATTTTGCATTGGCTCGATCAAAACTGCTTTTTGCATGAGTTTGGCTTGCTTTCTCAAAGCTTAGTGAAGATATTCAATTATTTCAACAACATTTTAATTCTGGTAAGTTACTTACCAACGATTTTTATTTAACAAAAATCTCAATTTAGAAACAAAGCTCCAACAAATTAAACACCATGAGCGTAATTAAGAGTGGCCAATGGAGCGATCAGCTTTGAGCTGCCCATATTATGATGATGGAACTTTTTTTGGAAAATATCGTATCAAAAATTATCTCTAAACCGGCTTTTATTGATAGGTAGAGGCGGGATATTTAATTGACGCTCCATTGGGCACTTTTAGCTATGTCACATCGATTACTGAAGCAAAACATAACTTACTATATTAGCACCAATACTTAAAATATACAATTTGATATAAATAAATAAATTATAAAGCACGTTCTTTAACATTGGCTAGTATTTAAAGTCGCAAGTTTTCTCTTTCTTGATTTTTTGTTTTTGTTCAACTGGTCATTTTTTTATGAGCAGAAGTTGTTTAGCATGCAATTGGCAGATACCCATACAATCATTTTTGCAACTATCAAAAATAGACTAAAAAATAGATAACTATAAAATAGAGAAGCAAATATTGCAAATTGTGGTGAATAAGCTTGTTTGTTAATATAAAAGCCAATTGCTCACAAATAAACGATATCGTATTACAATAATTTTCAAGCTCATTTTTAAGTGGCTTCAGCAATGAAATAACCAGTTTTAATACAGCTTGAAATTTTCCATTTACTGCAGAATTTGGCTAGACTTGCAAGTATACTTGCTGTACAGCATCAAGTATGCTGTCAATAGTATGCAGAGAACTAACAGTTAGAGGCAATGTGTGTTCTCCAACTTTCATTAACTTCACTGGATTTTATGTATACATTTAAAAAAGTTCCTTATCCACAACTACTGACACATCCATAACTGGTGCAACATCTTTTTCATACTTTAAGAAAGAATAAAGTTAAAAAATCTTCTTCACTTACTACATGCCATTTACTGGAAGATCAAATTTTACTTTTAAGTTGGCTCAATGAGTCAAAGCTATCATTTTTAAGCATGTCATTGTAGTCCTTAATGCTTTGAGCAGTAGCAGCAGCCAGTTCATTTGTTCTCACAGCTTGCTTTTTTCTTCACAAGTTGTTGAAACAGACTACATCTGCTTGAAATTGTTGGAGTGGATAAGTACGTAGGACAATTTGAAAAAAGTAATGGTATGGCACCTGGAACAAGTTGTGGCACTTTTAAAGTGTAGGATAACGTTTTTGAATTTTTTTCATTAAATGTAGATACCACTTTTTGTATATCACTTGGCTTAAAGTGGAGCTTGCAAATCTGTAATCAAAATAAAGTTAATTATTAAACTAGATAAAAAAATTTTATTATGAAACAAAACTCATCTTAACACTTTATCACAGCTAAACTCATAATCAACAGACTATTTAAACTAAAAGTTGGCACAAAAATAATTAGATTACAAACTGCTAGTGATGAACCAAAGACACACAATGAAATAACAATTCATGGCTTTGGCATTTTTGGTAATTATATACAAAGTAAATGTATACTATTACTTGCAGATAATTTTCAATTAAATAAAAAGTATATGCATAAAGCAAAGTAACTTAAACAATCACAAATTTTTTTAGTCTTCAATCTAACTTAATTCAAAACATTTCCTACTCAAATCAAATTTTTTCACACAGATGCAATAAGTTTTAAACTTTAAAATTAATACTATTTTTCTGCTAAGTTAAAATGGTTTAATCTCCATATAGTGTGAATACCATTTAGTGTAAATATACAGTTACCATCCAGTAAAACATACTGTAACGTAATACAGTGCAAATATGCCAATAAAGTAACATGGTATAAATAAACAAACTGTTTAAATATTACTTTTTAATAGCTAAAATGGCAATCAGTAAAAAACTTATTTTTTTAGTTTTTAAAAATAATCAACAGCTACTCTATATTTTAAACATCAAAATGTTTTTTTTTAGTGTTGTTAATTAAATATAAAACAACTATATGAAAATAAAAAAAAATAATATGTTCATGTAACAACATTGCCAATTTCTTGGCAAAGCCAACAGATTAAAAAAAAATTTGACAAAGCAATTAAGCAACATTTTGCTTTATAACTGTAGTCATTATTTCAAGTACAAGTTTTTTTTAACAAACTTGAATGCTAACTTCAATTAGAAATTTATGGGGTAAGAGTGTGGCGAGCTATTCTATTCGTGATGTTTTATATTGGCAACATAACATTGCCACGCAACGTGACTACGCTATGCGAACATGTGCTTTATTCGAAATATAACTAGTTGAGAAGCAGACGCGTGTTGGTTGTTATAAACTATAAGTTGAGATTAGTTAAGGTTAAATAAAAGTTAAACGAAATAAGAATACTATATTGGTGACCCCGTTATATTGAATACGCTGGCGTTCACCAGCGCGTTATCAACCTTAACCTAGACAATAAGTACCAGTAACTAAGCTTAGTCATGTCTCTGGAAAACGAAACGCTGCAAAAATTAGCTGAAGCGATTTCAAATCTCAACGCTACTGCGACAACAGCTACCGTACCTCAGGCACCCGAAGTACAGGCAGTTTCAGTGAAGCTACCAGAGTTTTGGCCAGATGACCCAGAAGTATGGTTTATCCGCGTCGAGGCACAGCTGAGATCAAGGGCTATTACACAAGATCAGACAAGGTTTGATTATGTAGTTGCGGCGCTAGATAACCGGGCAATTGTTGAGATTAAGGCTGTGTTGACTAATCCCCCACAACAGGACAAATACAACACAATTAAAAAGGCACTGCTGTCAGCATTTAGAAAAACACAAGCACAAAAAGATGCTGAGCTACTGAATATTTCGGGATTAGGTGATAGGAAACCTACAGCGCTGCTGCGACACCTAGAATCTCTCAATAACGATGCTGCCACTTTACGACGAGCGTTTTTCTTAGCTCAGCTCCCAACCCAAGTACGTGCCATTTTAGCATTAAAAGAAATTGACGATATTAGTGAGCTAGCTAATGCGGCTGATAGGATTATGGAGGCTAGTCAACTTACACCTACAAATTCGACGGCGGCTGCTGTTCATGCACCAAAACTTAAAAGCCAACCTGTAACTTCCAAGCTGCAAAGGCCAGTTTCAAGCACCCAGTTTATTTGCTTTTACCATCAACGATTTGGAACAGAGGCTCGTAACTGTCGTCCCGGATGCAAATTTGCGCAACTACTGGACCCAGCGTCTTCCCACAACAGCAATCTTACAACCCAGGGAAACGTAAAGGCCGGTCGTCGATAACTACGGCGGCCGGCGACTTTGGATCAAGCACCCTGTCAGTGTGGGATAGACACACTGGTACTTCCTTTTTAGTTGACACTGGAGCTGATGTCAGCGTCTTTCCAGCATCTGCAGCTGACAAGCATACCCGGGCTCCTTCTGGCACTCTCACAGCAGCCAATGGATCCAAGATCAAAACATGGGGACAACGAACCCTCACCTTTAATCTTGGCAAAGGACGCACTTACCAACAAGACTTTTATGTAGCAGATGTTACACGCCCTATTCTTGGTGCGAATTTTTTCATCGCTCATAATGTCGCAATCGATCTTCGTGGCCGCCGCCTTATCGATTTTAATCATGGAGACACCTTCTCCACAATGTCAGAGCCGAATGCCAACATCCTTTTAGGTTTATCATTAGCTCCCTCAAACAGCTTTGAAAAGCTCTTGCAAAAGTTTCCAGACATACAGACACCCCATTTTGAACCACAGGTGAACAAACATGGAGTTGAACATTATATCATTACTGAATCTCCACCCACTCATTCACGACCTCGTCGTCTTCCGGCCGATAAACTGTCAGTAGCTAAGGATGAATTCCAGAAACTGGAGCAAGCTGGAATTGTTCGTCGTTCCAACTCGCCTTGGTCATCTCCCCTACATATCGTGCCCAAAGCATCTGGAGGTTGGAGGCCATGTGGCGACTACCGACAGCTCAATGCCGCTACAGTAGATGACAGATACCCCTTACCCCACATTCAGGATTTCAACAGTCAGTTAGCGGGCTCCAAAATTTTTTCTAAAATAGATCTTGTCCGAGGATACCACCAAATCCCTATGGCAACTGACTTCATCCCTAAAACTGCAATTGCAACCCCTTTCGGACTGTGGGAGTTTCTTCGAATGCCATTTGGTCTGAAAAACGCAGCTCAGACCTTTCAACGGCTCATGGACGGAATTTTTCAACAACTCCCATTTGTCTTTGTATATCTAGATGATATTCTTGTGACCAGCAAATCAAAAACTCAACATCTCACACACTTAGAACAAGTATTCCAACTACTGGCCAATAATGGTTTAGTGATCAACAAGACAAAATGCCTTTTCGGGGTAACGGAACTTGAATATCTTGGTCATTTAGTAACTACCAGTGGCATTCTTCCTTTAAACAGCCGAATTGACACCATACGAAACTTTCCAACTCCAGAAAATCGCCCTACTCTTCAGCGCTTTTTGGGCATGATTAACTATTATCACCGTTTTTTGCCTGACATTGCACCCAAACTTGCACCGTTACACGCAGCCTCAGCAAGACGTGGCAAAGCCATCACCTGGACACCAGAGTGCCAAACAGCATTCGAAAAAGCTAAATCGGCACTAGCACAAGCCACTTTACTTCATCATCCCAAACCCGATGCAGCTACAAGCATCACAGTGGATGCTTCAGATGTGGCTATAGGTGCGCAGTTAGAACAATTACAGCAAGGCAAGTGGGTTCCACTTGCATTTTACTCGAGAAAACTTTCTTCTGCTGAAAAAAACTATAGCGCCTTTGATCGTGAGTTGCTTGCTGCATATAGTGCAATTCGGCACTTTCGACATTTTGTTGAGGCTAAACCATTTACCATCTATACCGATCACAAGCCATTGGTATTTGCACTTACAAACACCGCAGAACGTTCCCCACGGCAAGCTCGCCACTTGTCTTTTATTGCTGAATTCTCAACTGATATTCAGTATATCAAAGGCAAACACAACAAAGTGGCAGATACTCTATCTCGTATTAATGCTGCTACGCTACCATTAATCGACTTTAGGCAACTGGCTGCTGATCAGCTGTCATCAGCTAAAATAGAAGCATATAGAACTGCTATTTCAAGTCTTAAACTCCAAGACGTGAAGTATCATGATGTAACGCTTTTGTGTGATGTCTCCCTTGGCAAACCCCGACCTATTCTTCCCCAAGAATGGACTTTTCGAATATTTAATGCAATTCATGGATTATCACATAGTGGGCCCAAACCAACCCAGAGAGCCATCGCTGAGAGATTTGTTTGGCATGGACTTAAAAAAGACATTAAACGCTGGTGTAAAGCTTGCCACAACTGCCAGTCAGCCAAAATACACAAACATACAAAAGCACCCTTGGTTCAACGCAATACTCCCAATGGTCGCTTTCGCAGCCTTCATATTGACTTAGTGGGCCCGCTTTCCCCCAGTGAAGGGATGAATTATTTGCTGACTGTTATTGACCGTTTCACTCGTTGGCCAGAAGCAATCCCAATACCAGACTCTAAAACTTCCACTTGTGTCAAAGCTCTCATCCGACACTGGATTTCTCGCTTTGGTGTTCCAGAAGACATTACGACCGACCGCGGGCCTCAATTCACTTCTTCTTTATGGTCAGAACTTGGAAAACTCTTAGGACTCAAGCTACACAATACAACTGCTTATCATCCCCAGGCCAATGGCATGGTAGAGAGACTACATCGACAACTAAAGAGTGCACTCAAAGCACGAACAACTGACCCTTACTGGATGGATCATCTTCCATTTGTACTTCTTGGCTTGCGGGTAGCATGGCGAGAAAACCCAAATTGTTCACCGGCAGAGTTGGTATATGGATCAAGTTTGAGAATACCTGGTGAATTCATCGACACTCAAAACAACCGACAATGTGAACCTACCTCTCAGTTTTTGCGAGACTTACAGCATGCCATGCATTCTGCTATACCACCACCAACCATGTACCACACGACACCACAACAACATCTTCCACCCAATTTGGCACAATCTGGATATGTTTATGTGCGTGTAGACAGACATCGCTCACCTTTACAACGCCCTTATGAAGGACCATTTCGCATAATTGCCACATCGGACAAATATTTTACGTTGGACATTAACGGACGATCAGACAAAGTTTCAGTAGACCGTCTCAAGCCAGCATACATCTTGCCAAATCCGAACAACACTAACAATTCTGCCATACCACAGACTCCTCCCAAACGCTACACACAAGACGAGATGTTGCGTACACGCAGTGGCCGAATGGTAGCACCACCGCCACATTTAACAACAGACTATGTTACAACAATCACATCACCGGAGATGATGCATTGCTGGGGGGAGCATTGTGGCGAGCTATTCTATTCGTGATGTTTTATATTGGCAACATAACATTGCCACGCAACGTGACTACGCTATGCGAACATGTGCTTTATTCGAAATATAACTAGTTGAGAAGCAGACGCGTGTTGGTTGTTATAAACTATAAGTTGAGATTAGTTAAGGTTAAATAAAAGTTAAACGAAATAAGAATACTATAAGAGTAAAACTGTAAAACAATGTAAACTGATAGAGCCTAATAATCATGTACCATACAAACAAAATGTCCAGTTATAAACTAACGAGACAATAGTAGTAACATTTTTATCCCAATGTATTTAAGTATTAAGCATTCGTACCTTGCTGGTAGTACTGGGAACATATTATTTTTTAATTGCATGCAGCCATTTCTGTTTTAATTCATCATTTTTCGGAAACTGAATACTTGCACTTTAGGACCATTTCTATAATTCCTTTTGCAGTTAGGAACACAACACATATAAGGCACAGATATATATATATTTTTTTTTAATATTTGTTACTAACAATTATCACTGAAAAATAGAATAAGACTAGATTGCATTGACACAACAACAAATATGTTAGAAAACAATTTTAACTTCCTACCTGTTAACGTATGGTTTCAGGTGCAAAGATATAGAATAAATTTCTTTTAAATTTAGGGAGTTATGAAAAAAAACCTTTTTGTATATATACAGTATAAAGAATTATCTATATGGTTTCTCAATATTAGTTGTTTCATTCCTCAAGATGCATACTATTGTCTGAGCAACTTCGTTAAATTACAATAACTAATAACATTTTAAATTAAAAATTACAAGTTACATCCTAACTTCTTTAAATTTTTCTTTTGTATATTTGCTACAGTACTCAATAAATGCCACTTGTAAAATGCTACCACACTTTGTAACTTACACCACTAGCCAAGCAATCTTACACCAAAGGGCGCATGTGCCAACAAAGATAGTTGCACAAAAGCGACGATTCGCTTTGTTTTAGAAGAGCGAGTTAGCACTACGTTGAGTGACGTCACAAAACCGTGAACCGGCCTTGTCTCTCTAGGTGGCCTTGACTTTACCCATTAACCTTGTTCGGGGGCACCTAAAAATAGTACCTAGAAATAGTATTATTTCAAATTAGGAAAAGTCAAGAAATTCTAGAATTTTATTTTATTTTTATTTTATTTTATCTCTATATTTATCATCCTGACTCGCAGGAAAGCGACGGAGGCGCTAATACATAGGGTAGGCAATTACCCTGACCTGCTTCTGTAGATACCAAGATATTGCTGTCCGCTTGTAATTTAATAGAGATATGACTCTAATTTAGAACTGCTTGCGGGACCACCAAACATAGGAATGTGGCGTAAAGTGTCTTTCCCAAGGACACAACAGAATGGCGCGAGTGGGTTTTGAACCGAGACCGTGTTGGTCACGAGCCCGGCGCTTTAACCACTCGACCACGCTGCCGACAATAGTGATAATAACAGCTGAAACATTCACCCTATTTAAAATATTTAAAAAAAATATTTAAAACGATAAACTTTTTTCCTAAAAAAAAATATTTAAAACAATAAACTTTTTTCCTAGGTAAAACCAATCAATCTGAACAATCTTCTCATATGGATCATCAAAATCGGAATTTCTACAAGTTCATATATACAAAGATGAAGTAATTACAAACGTTTTCGCAAGGGCCAGGCTTCAGAAGCTTACAGGTGATACCTGAAAACAAATCAACAAAATCACTTTTTTTGCATAAATTTTTATCAAAAGTAACATTGCAGAAAGTTAAAAGTGTAGACAAATCGGAAATCGACGAATTTGTTTTGTTTATATTCAAAACTATTTATTTGTCATAATTGTTTTATCTGTTCAATAATTAAAATACAAATAGAAACAAAGATATTTTTACATAAAACAAAAAAGCTTTACGAATCATGTGATATTAAAGCTGAAAAGTTTACCAATGTAGAGAAATTAATTTTTTAATCAAAAGAAATAAGATATAATTCCATTCTTTCTCATGACTATTTAATATTCTTACAAATGCAATTAGTTTTAAGTAAAATCACTTACTAGAATCTATCCGGAATAGACGACATCTGAAGAAAAACTTTCTTGTAAAACGATTCTTCAAACAAAATTTACGACATTTCTACAAAACATATAAATTTATTGTTAGATAAATAGTGTTTAGGTGGTTTGTTTGGCAATAGGCGCGGACAGAAAAACAGAGATAAAAAACGTCAGTTGAGAAATCTTACAAAAGGCAGAAGGCACTACCAAAAAACAAAAATTTATTAAAACTTACTTCACGCAATGATATGATGTACTATGTTACATGGATTTTTTTCCAACTAATTTATTTCTTTTACAAAACAAGGTAATTGATATTTTAAGCATTTTTTCGCATTGATATACAGTATTATGCATTACCTTCAAGGTCAGTTTTTCGGTCATTAAATTTTTTGTAATCAGAAATGAACTTGAATTCCGCCTTTGATGATCCATATCAGAAGATTGTTCAGATTGATTGCTTTTACCTAGGAAAAAAAGTTTATCTTTCTAAATAGGGTGAATGTTTTAGCTGTTATTATCACTAGAGATGAAGTCAACGAAATTTTAAGAAATATTATATCATCATAGCGCAACTAGCAATATAAAAAAGCACATTTTAACCATATGTAAATTACCTGATTGCACAAAGCAAATAGCACCAGCAATAATAACAGCAATAACCAAAAGCTTCATAATCTTTTGAGAGCAATGAATTACAGACTTTGTTTAAGATATAAAATTATTCTGAATGGTGCTGTGAAACAAAGTTTAATATGAAATCATTTTGTTAAACATCGTTTTCAATTGTAATAACAATACAGTAAAATTTTACGACAATCATCATATTATTTTTTGTAAAATAAAGCAGTCCGCTTTGATGCTGTTTAAAAAAGTTATCAAAAGTTATGCGCGAAACTTTGGTGTTTATCAAAAACAATCGAACAATTTGCATTTGATTCTTTGTTGCCTGTAATTGCAAACGCCGATAAATACAACTCTCGTATTTTTTTGTGAAAGCAAACCTATATATTAAAACATCAAAAAATCCACCAATTAAATAATTTTAGTAAGTCGTGTTCTTATCCAATTAGACAAAAGGTTATGCGACAATTATGCTGTGCAGCTCCTAAGTTGATAAATCAGTTTCGTTTAATTACTCGTATTTTCTGAAACTTCGCCACTTATGTAAATTGCTATGCAAACGCTTCATTAAAACTATTAGTAATTATAAAACATTGTACACAGTAAAATTGTATAAATATTTTCTGTGATAAAGTTCTGTGATATGATGTCATGTTATGATGTTCTGTGATATGAAGTTTTGTGATAAAGTTCTGTGATATGATGTTTTCTGTGATAAAGTCCCTTTTTTCAAAAGACCAAAATATTGGTGTCAGTTGGAATTTACTTAAATACGAATTCCCAAATTAAAAAATATAGACAATTGTTACCAAACTATCCATATCAAATTTGGTAGACTTACTTTTTTTCCAGGAATTACAAAGCTTATTTTGAACTAGCGTAATAATCAAGTATTTTGCTTCTCTCATATCTAATTACATGCGTATTTATCAATATAAATCAATTTAATTTTGATTTTAAAAAATCAAAGTTTAAATGAATCTTAGCAAGATTACTTATAACATCAAAAGTATAGAATGGTTTCATCAACATAAAGTAAGTATGCAGCTTGCATTTACAAAAATACCAAGGTTCAATTTCAGAAACAATCACATACTTTTTCACAATATACGATTCTCTAGATTCAAGATAATTGTATGATGACTTATTACAAACAAAAAAGTATGACTTGGTGAGCCTAAAACTCGTCAATAACGATTATAATGAATGTAAAAAATAATCGAAGAAGATTATAAACATGTGAAATTGCTTAACTGGTTCGAGAAAAGCGTGACAGAGGCTTATGCGGCTCACGAAGGCACGAACAGCGGTTTTAATCTATCCTCTAGTACAGTGTTCTTCAAACTTTTTTCATCGAGACCCATTTTGCACAGGCAAATTTTTTCGCAACCCCTAAAAAAGGATCTTCACCTAGAATCCGTTTCTGATTCTGCTATTTTTCCCCCAACATCAAGATGTTCTCTAAAAAAAAAAGTCTTCACCTAGAATCGATCTCTAATTCCGCTTTTTTTCCCCAAAAATCAAGGTGTTTTCTAAACAAAAAAAAAAAGTTCTTCACTTCAATTTGCTGTTGTATTTCGCTATTTTTCTCCCAAAATCATGGTGATCTCCAAAAATTAAAATCTAAAATCCCACAACCCCCATTGAGCCCTTTCGCGACCCACCGGGGGGTCGGGACCCCCAGTTTGAAGAGCCCTGGTCTAGTATAATAAACTTTGAAAACATTTTTATAATAAGTGCACTTCAGCAAAAAAAAACCATATTAATGCATAGTGACTGTTCACAAACAATTTTATACAGGTTTATGGATGTATTATTGTTTTTAATTTCATTCTTGTTTTGTATGGAAAAAACCAAAGATAAAAATTTCATGATTTTGCACCTACACCATCAAAAAATATTTTTATTCATCGGTCAATTAAAACAAAACAAGAAAATAAATAAAATGTGAAAAAATAATTTATTTTGATATCTTTTAAAGTACTGTATACACCCAGGTATGACCCGCCACTGAGTATAAATCGCACCTTTAATGTTTAAATCCTCCCCTCTCAATAGTAACCCGAAAATATGATACATAATAATTACACAATTTTAATGAAACAAAAAATGTAAATATTCAATATTAAAGCACGTTATTTTGCTATACAACGAGCAAGTCTAATACCACAAATCGATTAAAATTAAAAGAATTCAAACATACTGGCACACTGTCTGATACAAAATTGAGAAAATATTTAAATACATACGTACATAAAATTCTTTAGAAAATTTAGGAAATTGTTAATGCATCGACTAATAGCTAGGATCAGTAGAAAAAGACATAAATAATTTATTCAAAACCAGAAAAAAAGTCAATGAGGGCAGCAATATGTAAAAACTATCTACAAGCGTTATTTTTCAGGTCTTTTCAAAAAAACTTTTGCTGTTTATTTGGTATATTAATCAGTCTTAAATATCTTCTTTCTTGTACTTAACTAAAAAATTTAAACAAATTCTATTCATATTTAATTTTCATTCGCTTGAAAGTTTAAAAATACTTATCAAAAAATCTCAAAGTTACAAATTATATGGAACTAAAAACTTCAAACCGGCTTTGGTCTTTCTACAGTAATTCATATTTTTGATACAAGTAAATTGCTCTATTTAAAATTTCAATGCCAAAACCAGAAATTCGGCTTGACCAGTAGGTCAAAGGTTATAAAATACTGGCTAATGCGTAATCGAAATAAATCTGTGCCAATACATTGGTGAAGCGGCTGATATATGTGTATATTTTCGATGTTTAACTTTTGCGTAAGTACATTTTTGCATTGCAAGAATGTTGTTTTTGCAAGAATGCTACACTTTTGTATATCAGCATCCAGGTAATGTTGTCGTATAGGTCATCCTATAATTAAAAACTAAGTTTTATTTAAACTGTATCAAATTTTTTTTTATTTTTTTTATTTTCATCTCTATATTTATCCTCCTGACTTGCAGGAAAGCGACGTAGGCGCTAGTACATAGGGTAGGCAATTACCTCGACCTGCTTCCAGAGATGCCAAGATGTTGCTGTCCGCTAGTAATTTAATAGAGATATGATTGTAATTTAAAACTGCTTGCCAGACCACCAAGCAGGGGAAAGTGTCGTAAAGTGTCTTTCCCAAGGATACAACAGAATGGTGAGAGTGGGTTTTGAACCGAGACTGTGTTAGTCACGAGCCCGGCGCTTTAACCACTCGACCACACTGCCAAATGCAAAACACTTATTGGTTTGCTAAAACAAACATTTATGGCAACCAATCTTCGCTGCTCCTTTGTGTCTACGACAATGGTTTTCATCTTGTGTTCCGCGAGAGATTTCCAAGTGTGCTGTGAAACGTTTTAAAACTCAATCGTTCATTGCTCCGCAACCTTTCTTTTTGTGTGCATTACTTTTTAGAGACAAAAATCAAAAAATCCGAGACAGATTCAAAACGAAAACTTTGATTTTTCAAGAACACTATTTTTTCGGGACAAAAATCAAGATTTGCACTCTGGTGCAATTGTTCCGTGACTTTTGAAAAGGTCACAAAGTGTGCCGCAGACGCGAAAAGTTTGAGAATTACCGGTCTAGGACAACTAAATGTTTCTGGCATCATTCGTGATCATGATGCTTCCCAGTAAACATTCATCATATTATTAGAGAACAGTCACTATGCATTAATATGGTTTTTCTTTTGCTCAAGTGCACTTATTATAAAAATGTTTTCAAAGTATATTATACTGTACTAGACGATAGATTGAAACCACTGTTCGTGGGCCGCATAAGCCTCTGTCACGCTTTTCTCGAACCCGTTAAGCAATTTTACATGTTTATAATCTTGTTTGATTAATTTTTTCATTTATTATAATCGTTATTGACGAGTTTTAGGCTCACCGAGTCATACTTTTTTGTTTGTTATCATTGAACATAAAATTTGAAGTTTGTTTGGTCTTCAGTTGTATTTCACAGCAAATATATTGTAAGTAAAATCAACTTATCGATTAAACGTAAAAATTTTGGTATCAAGTCCACAAATTTCCCATGTTAGAAAATTTATGAACTTGTTTTAATCGTTATTAATTTAGTCTGCTTGCACAGTGTTTTGAGTTTTTTAACAACAGGGGTATGTTGGGGTTGGGTGAGTTTTCTAACAACAGGGGTGTGTTGGGATTGAGTGAGTTTTCCAACAATAAATTAGTGTGTTGTGGGAAATTTATAAACTTGTTTTGATTATTTTTAATTCAGTTTGTTTGTACCGCTGAGTTTTCTAAAAACAAGGATGTGTTGGGGCTGTGTAAGTTTTCTAACAACAAAGGATGTGTTGGTGTCAAAGATGGAAATTATGTTACAAGAATTAGAATTTGTTTGGAAAGACAACATTTATTTTCATTTTTTAAATATTTTTCTGCATTAAACATTATACGGAAAAAAAAAGGACTTGAAAATAAAATGGGAAAAAAAGATTACATGATCTAAATATTTTTTTCAGCAGCTATTACTCGTGTATTTGCACAGTTTCGCACCACTAGCGGCCCGCGGGCTCAAAACTTTTTAAAAATTATCTTGAATCTAGAGAATCGTATATTGTGAAAAAATATGTGATTGTTTCTGTAATTGAACCTTGGTATTTTTGTAAATGCAAGCTGCATACTTACTTTATGTTGATGAAACCATTCTATACTTTTGATGTTATAAGTAATCTTGTTAAGATTCATTTAAACTTTGATTTTTTAAAATCAAAATTTAATTGATTTATATTGACAAATACGCATGTACTCGTAATTAGATATGAGAGAAGCAAAATACTTGATTATTACGCTAGTTCAAAATAAGCTTTGTAATTCCTGGAAAAAAAGTAAGTCTACCAAATTTGATATGGATAGTTTGGTAACAATTGTCTATATTTTTTAATTTGGGAATTCGTATTTAAGTAAATTCCAACTGACACCAATATTTTGATCCTTGAAAAAAGGGACTTTATCACAGAAAACATCATATCACAGAACTTTATCACAAAACTTCATATCACAGAACATCATAACATGACATCATATCACAGAACTTTATCACAGAAAATATTTATACAATTTTACTGTGTACAATGTTTTATAATTATTAGTAGTTTTAATGAAGCGTTTGCATAGCAATTTACATAAATTGGCGAAGTTTCAGAAAATACAATTAGTTAACCGAAACCGATTTATCAACCAACTTATGAGCTGGAAAGTAAAATAGTCGCATAATTTTTGTTAATTGGGAAAGGACACAATTTATCAAAATTATTTAATCGGTGGATTTTTGACTATGTTATTTGTGGTAAAAGTATTACGCTTGAAATAGATAATACATAGTTAAATATGAAAATAATACAGCTCCTGTGACGTCATACAGAAAAAATAACTCAAAAATATAAAATGCAAGTATAGAGGTTTGCATCCACTTAAAGGTGAGAGAAGTCGAGTTAGGCGTGTTGTAAAAATTTAAAAGGAGGAAGGGAAAATCTACAAAGCAATGAAAAGGTTACGGGACAGACCGCATGAGGTGAAAAAGTTAAGTAAGTGAAGGACAGTGCGAATGATAGTGAGCGGATTAAAATAACGGACTAGAAAGGTAATTTAATTAATTTGAATTTGTTTTTGTGGCGATGATTACCGATAAGTTTTGGTCGTTTGTAGAGTGTTGTTGGTTTGATAATAGTGATTTAATTCAAACACAAAATAATTCTAATATTAAAATAGGTGAAGCCGCGAATAATTACGAAAGGTTTTTCAATTTAAATTTGTTTTTATGACGGCATTTACCATTTAGTTTTGATCTTTTATTTAACATGGTCGTAGGATCCACTCGGAGGATGAAGAGTTTTTCTGCTAAGCAGAGGTTGCACCATCTAGCTCCCGGATAGTATGGTGTGGTGCTGGCCGCAATGCTCCATTCGATGACGGGATTATTTCCTGCGTCTTTAGCTTGACAAAAGGCTTTAGATAGCTCGGTGGCATTATACTTTGGCCGACATTTAAAGCTCTGATTACGGTTGTAGAAGCGAGTTTTAAATTCGGGTTTCACTAAAACCATAATAATTCTTGGTAATGCCATCTGATGTTAGGGTGGCTTTGTAAGTGATTGAACTTTCGCGGCATAGTCCCTTTATCGGGCAGTTGGTTTTAGTCCTGCAGTTACAAAGTGGCACAGTGTTAGCAGGTTCGGTTCTTTGGGTAAGGAGCGCTTTGTTATGCCTGGATATAATAGTTGCCATGTTGGCATGCAACTATAGCTCACTTTGACGTTATTTTTACTGCATATCTTATGCAAGCGGTGTTGTGGAGGGAAGTGCTTCTCGAGTAAGTGAAGAAAGAGCTTGCCGATGTTAGACTTTACATGCTTGCTGAAGGGTGGGTTAAATTACACTATGTTCCGCTTTCTGGATTTCCTTTTCTGAGAGTCGGGTGGGCTATTGCACTGCAACTCACCGGAATGTCCACTTCTTCGCATAGCCTCTTCATACTCCGGGATAGCTCTGGCGAATTCTTCGCGGTTGTACGAGAGCAATTAAAGGCGATCAGCGAGCATTGATGGTAGCTGTTTCTTTATAGCGGGTGGGTGGTTTGAATGATGGTGGATATAGAGTGGCTGGTCGTTAAGCTTGCGGTAGGGCCAATATTACCCCGACTTCAAGTTGAAAGTGACATCGAGGAAATTGGTTTGGACGAGGTTGGTTTCGACTGTGATGTCTAAGCCGTGTTGGTGGAATAGCTTGATAATCTTTTTCTTTATACGCTCCGAGGTAAAACCCGAAGCGTTTTCTACAGTAACCAAACCGTCGTCTCTATAAAGACTGATAAAATATAAAGACTAATCTTGACACCCACAAACTGGGATAATTGGTGGAGGATAAACAGGCCAACCAACTCATATACTTTCGCTCCATCATAGGAGCCCATAGTAATGTCAAAAAGTGAGCCGTTGTTTTTGATCCAGGCATTGTCCCTGCTGAAAAGGAGAGATTTTCTACAGTGATGGATGATTCTGCTGTCGTCCTTGCTGATTTCTACAAATTGCTTGGAAAAAGTAAATTCAGACGAGTTTCTAATCCCTTCCAAGCCCAGCTGGCAAAGGACACATATGCTATCAACAAGTCTACAGCCCTGTACATCCCTGCTGATAAAACCACTAATCTCTATAAGGTCGAAGTCAAGGATTATGAAAAATTTCTGCAGGATAGCATCATCACCACATAACAAAAAGTCAGCAAAGACACAGCAAGAACAATAAACATGGAGGCCAAGAATATCGCTGAACAACTTAAACTGGATGACAGAATTGAACAAACAGCCGAACAAAAAGCATTTATTACATTAAAGGACTACAAACAAAATTTTCCAAACAACATTAAATGTAGATTAATAAACCCCGCCAAGTCCAATCTTGGTAAGATAAGTAAGCAAATCCTAGAAAAAATTAACTACAAAATACGACAATTTACCGGTGTACTCCAATGGCGAGGCACTCCCGCAGTGTAGTATTATTTGCATAATTAACTACATGTTATCTATTTCAAGCGTATTATTTTTACTTTAAATAACTATATAACAATATTTTTATTTTCTAGTAACCACCTGACGATTCGATAAGATGAAACAGACTGTTATGGTTTCTATTAATAAAGTGTAATGTTTAATAAATATAATATACTTGCTCTAATCGTGTGTTATTGAGTACTGTACCGGCAAAGTGAAACATTACTGGATTATATATATATATATATATATATACGAGTATATATATAGAAATTTTTCAAAATTTTTTGGTCGGTGCTCATCAGGAAAGTGCTCAATGACGTCGAGTCAGTGCGGTTAGATAATTAACTTACAGACTACAAAATTTTTTAATTTAACATTAATTTTATTTGCCCCAACAGACTGTTTCGCCTGCCTGGGCTCGTCAGGGGGCGGTTAAAAATCTGAAAAACAAAATAAATAAATAAATAAATAAAATACAGTTTAAACGAAGCGCTTGAATTCCGGCGAAAAAGCGTAAAACAACAACAAGAAAAAACAAGAGAAAAACTACGGTTGTAAGGTTAATCGATAAATGAATTTTATTGCCAAAGAAAAAGTGTTTTTTACGTAGCTTGCTCTATTGTTTGAAAATAATGGGTAAATATAAAAAGTTTGCACTAAAAATGCGTTAAAATTAAATTAAATAGTCTGCACATTGGAAATACAATAAAAAGATGCTAAAGAAATGCGTTTAAAATGACAATTATTAGGATATGAATTAAAAATTAAAACAGTAAATTTTTTTACAGGGTATAATTTAAGAATATTTTTAGTTCGAAAAGTATGTAGTGTAGAGATGGATTGATTTATTTGCTGATCAAGTAAGTGGACAAAGGTGCGATGTAAAAATAAGGTAAACCGAGTTTGTAAATATATTTATTAACTGCCAGCGTAATTAAAACTTCGTAATTTAAATTTACTTCGATGTCGACATTTTGAGACCAACTCCGAGCGTTTATTTAGTAATTTATTTGGGTCAGCCTGGAATATTTGTAATTTTTCTGATAAGCATAAGTTGCATGTTTTTGAACCACATTGGTATGGAGTTGCGTGTTGCACGATTTTCCATCTTATTTCTGGCGATAGTCCTGATTTTAATTTCCAAACGGCTTTAGATAGTTCGGTGGAGTTAATTTTTCTACTGTCTTTAAAAGATTGGTTATGGTTATTGTATCGGAGTTTAAATGATGTTTCGCAGCTGCCGTAATAAAACTTGTCAATTTCATCAGTTTTTAGGGAGGCTTTATAAACTACTGAGTTTCTGCAACATTTTCTGTTAAGTGGGCAGTTTTTATCTGATCTGCAATTGCATTGTTTGGCGTCTACTTTGTTGTCCGAGTTGTTTAGGCGTGAAGTGTTTTGCTTATTTATCATAGATTTCATATTTGGCATGCAACTATAGCTCAGTTTTATGTTGTTTTTGTTAAAAATTTTGTGGTATTTATTGCTTCGTGGAAAGTGTTTATTGAGAAGGGTAAAAAATTCTTTGCCAATGTTAGTGGTGACTTCATCATTGAAAGGAGGGTTGAACCAAATAATCTTTCTTGTTCTGTTTCTTGATCGGTGTTTTGAGGTTGAGTTGAATTGATCTGTTTGTTTTGGTTCTTCTTTCACATAAGTTAATTTATCTCTGTAAGCGCTTTTTTCAAGGGCTAGTTGATATTCTGGGATTGTTTTATCAAATTCTTGTAAGCTGTATGAATTTCTAGATAAGCGTGATTCTAGATATTCTAGATAATTCTAGAAATACATAAAAGTTTTTCCAAATTTTTGTTCGGTGTTCATCATGAAAATGCTCAATGACGTCGAGTCAGAGCGGTTAAATAATTAAATTTCAGACCACCAAATTTTTTTAATGTAACATTAATTTTATTTTATTTGCCAATATCCAGGTACAACAAAGCGCTTCCTGCTCAAAGAACTGAGCCTGCTAACACTTTGCCATCTATAAATGAAGGAATAAAACCAGTTGCCCGATGAAGGGACTATGCCGCAAAAGCTCCATCATTTACAAAGCCATCCTAACATCAGATGGCATTGCCAAGAATTACTATGGATGTAGTGAAACCGAATTTAAACTTGATTTTACAACCATAATTAGAGCTTTAAATATTGCCAAAAGTGTAGTGCCGCAGAGTTATCTAAAGCTGTTTGGCAAGCTAAAGACGCAGGAAATAACCCCATCATCCAATGGGGAACATCGCGGCCCGCAACACACCATACTATCCGGAAGCTAGATGGTGCAACCTCTGCTTAGCAGAAAAACTCCTCATCCTCTGGCGGACCCTACCACCATGCTGAATAAAATATCGGAACTAAATGGGAAATGCCGTCATAAAAGCAAATTTAAATTGAAAAACCTTTCGTAATTATTTGCGGCTTCATCTATTTCCGTATTAAAATTATTTTGAATTGGATCACTGCTATCAAATCAACAACACTCTACAAGCAACGTTCTCTCTAAGAACTTGCTTAGCGTGCGCGGAATGGAATGCCGTGTGAGCAGTGGTGGATATTCAAATTTAGGGACCCGAGGCAAGGAAGTTTTGGTTTTCTCTCCCAAATCAAGGTGTTCTCTAAAAAAAAAGGTCTTCACTTCGATTTCATCCCTGATTTTCTTATTTTATTCCCAAAATCAAGGTGTTCCCTAAAAAAAAAAAATTCTTCACTTTGATTTCATCCTTGATTTCCTTATTTTACTCCCGAAATCAAGGTGTTCTCTAAAAAAAAAGGTCTTCACCTAGAATCGATCTCTCTATTTCCCAATTTTTGTCCCGACTTTTCGAGGTTTCGTGCTATTTTCGACGTGAATACTTTTTTTTTAGATACACCTCGGTTTGCGATGAAAAAATAAGAAAGTTAGAGATGATACCGAAGAGAAAACCTTTTTTTAGCGATCACCATCATTTTTGGAGTAAAAGCAGAAAGGTGAGAGCTATTTGAATATCCACCACTGCGTAGAGCTTGCTTCTAATTGAAAACACGTATTTAGCTTGATTGCCAATATTTAACAAAAGTACTACGCGGGGGTTCTCGGCCGCGCAGCCGCGCAGCTTAGAGGGAACTATGTCTACAAGCAATCAAAACTTATAGGAAAACATCAATAAAGTCAAATTAACTAAATTACCTTTAATCCGCTTATATGTCTTACTATCATTCGCACTGTTCTTTATTTACTTAGTTTTTTCGCCTCGTACAATTCCTCCCGTAACCGTTTATTGCTTGGCAGATTTTTCCTTCCTCCTTTTAAATCTTTTGCAATACGCCTAACTCGCCTTCCCTCACCTTTAAATGAGTGAAAATTTCTACACTTGTTTTTTTAATGTTTTTGAGTTATTTTTTCTATGACGTCACAGGAGTTGTACTAACTACGAGTTATTTATTTCAAACGTATTAGTGTCGGCAGCGTGGTCGAGTGGTTAAAGCGCCGAGCTTACGATCAACATGGTCTCGGTTCAAAACCCACTCACGCCATTCTGTTGTGTCCTTGGGAAAGACACTTTACGGCACTTTCCCCTGCTTGGTGGTCTTGGCAAGCAGTTCTAAATTACAATCATATTTCTATCAAATTACAAGCGGACTGCAATATCTTGGCGTTTCCGGAAGTAGGTCGGGGTAATTGCCTACCCTATGTATTAGCGCTTCCGTCGCTTTCCTGCGAGTCAGGAGGATAAATAGAGATAAAAATAAAAAAATAAAAAAATGTTTAATACAGAAAAACATTTAAGAAGTGAAAATAAATGATAAATTTTCCAACATGGGAAATTTTTTGGACTTCATCAAAAGATTTTTACGTTTAGTCGATAATTGATTTTAGCTACAATATATTTGCTGTGAAATACAACTGAAGACCAAACAAACTTCGAAAAAGAATGCTTTTATGTTGACTGATAACAAACAAAAAAGTATGACTTGGTGAGCCTAAAACTCTTCAATAACGATTATAATGAATGAAAAATTAATCGAACAAAATTATAAACATGTGAAATTGTTTAACGAGTTCGAGAAAAGCATGACAGAGGCCCATGCGGCCCACAAACAGCGGTTTTAATCTACCGTGTTGTACAGTATAATATACTTTGAAAGCATTTTTATAATAAGTGCACTTGAGCAAAAGAAAAACATTATTCATGCATAGTGACTGTTTCCAAACAAGTTTATGCAGGTTTATGGATGTATTAATTTCATTTTTATATGAAATTAATACATCCATAGACCTGCATGAACTTGCATATTTTATGGAAAAAACCGAAGGTAAAAATTCCATGATTTTGCACTTACACCATCAAGAAATATTTTTATTCGTCTATATATTAAAACAAAACAAAGGAATAAATAAAATGAAAAAAAGTGATTTTGATATCTTTTAAAGTACCGTATATACCCATGCATTAGTCGCCCCCGAGTATAAACCACACGTTACCTTCTTTAATCTCTAAATCTTCCCCTCTCAGTAGGCTAGTAATCCGAAAATAGGCTTTCTCTCTTTGCGACTAGCCTGAAATCTAAAAATAAATCTATCAAAAACCATGATTTTTTAAAAAATGACTAAAAATTGAAAAACTTCAGTTTCAAGTTATGCTTTTAATCGGAGTGACAAATACAAATAAAGTAATACACTAATAAATCAGTTTTTTTCTTCAAAGTTTCTCAGCTCTGAGAAAAAACCAAATACTCTAAAAAGAATTTTGGCCAATGACTTTGGAAATAAACCATCTACGGATATTAAAAATTATAATAGACTTTTTAACTACATTTTCCATACCAACGTTTTGTGGTGAAGTTTTAAAATAGGCTATAAAAACTTTCAATCTTTTTAACAATTCTCCCGAATGTTTCGTGTTTTAGGTTTTTAGTCGACAGATACTTGTAGTAAAATACCGAAAAAACGTAAGACTTCTCTCAGACTAATTTAACTTTAGCTCGGTTCTCAGCCAGCAATATTAACTTCAATGTTTCTACACTTTAAAACAAAATTCAACGTAAAAATGCTTTCAAAACTATATTTTTAACTCATTTTTCTTCTTAAAATGTAGCTTTTTTATATTTAATTTATTTCAACCTAACATGGTTTGACTTGTTAAAAAACTTCTAATGTGTACAAAAAAGCATTTAACCTGTTGGAGAAAAATATTTATGCTATCCGTATTTAATTTAACTGCTTTTAGTCTTGACTTGAGTAAAGGTTAATAAATATATAAAATTTTATTGCATTTACATCGAGCACGGCAAATCTGAAGTTTTAAGTGAATATTAATAGTTTCTAGAAATAACGTTTAGGAAAAGGTGGGGCACATTGGAAAAAAAGTTAATTTTTGCAATTGCATTTTTAAAAAAAAATCAACTAACAATGAACATTTGATAAAAAAATCACACATTACTGTGAAGGATATAGTTAGCCCCAAAAATTTGTGCAAACATCCAGAAAACAAAACGATTTAAAAAGATATAAGTCTACCTGGGTAGTGTCCAATAAAATAACCATTGGAAAATAATGGTACAAACTACTAATTTACACATAGAAAAATCACGAGTTGGTTTCAGATTTTCGCACACTAAGTTTGGATTTCTCTGCAACTATGCATATCTTCAAAATTTTTCTGGTTTGAAAAAGTATTTGAAATCCGATTTTGTCGAGCCATAGTTTATTTGGGAACACGACTGTGTATATTGTACTAAAGGATTGTCTTGTGCATTGGAAAATATTTTTGTCATGAAAAAGTTTGGATCCATTTTTATAAATTTAATATTTCGATCATTTTTGCTCTTTTTTTGGTATATCTATGTAACGTATTCTTTTGATAGGATTTCTTTAAGCAGCTTCTTCGATTTTTAGTGTATCTTTTTTTAACATATGCAAAACAACATTTCTCATTGCGTGTTGAGTAAAAGTACCATAAACTTTTAACCTTTTCTATTTTTCAATAATTGCCAAAAATCATTCATCAATGTTTAGAAAATGAGCATGAATCTGTAAATTAATATTCGAATCCGGGTAATACTTGGGCCAAATATGAGTTTAAAATAAGAGAGCAGATTAATTTTTTTGTCTCACTGTTTAAGATGATATAATTGTTTTTGATCTATTGGTTACAGAACATATGCATATAGTTAAAAGCATAATTATCAATTCTATTATTTTGATTATAATTAAAATTGGAACATAGTGGGACTTATTTCATGGTTTTTCAATTTTTTGTCTCACGGTTTTCCATTGTTAACTTAATTTTTGTGTTATCATTTAGCACCACCAAAATTAGCATTCAGGTTTAGTTTACCAAAATATACTTCAATATCTTTAATAACTATGTTGCAATTTGGAGCTTCAAGCATTGCTTTACTAATCAACAGAATTCATTACAAATGCATAAAAATATAAAAATAGCTTTTCTGGTCTAAAAACTTTCTTGCTTTCACAACTACCAGCTTCGTGCTGTAACAAAAATTAAGAATACAAGGACACAAAAGTTCATCGGTTGTTTTGTGTCTCACCGTGCCCACCTTTCTTCACCTGACAAAATTGTGACTCTTTGACCGGATTTGACAATTTTTTCAGAGTAAGTGTTTTTCATTTGATTGCAGGACGTGATTGTAAACATCATGATCACGAATGATGCCAGAAACATTTAGTTGTCCTAGACCGGTAATTCTCAACCTTTTCGCGTCTGCGGCACACTTTGTGACCTTTTCAAAAGTCACGGAACAATTGCACCAGAGTGCAGATTTTGATTTTTGTCCCGAAAAAATAGTGTTCTTTAAAAAACAAAGTTTTCATATGAATTTGTCTCGGATTTTTTGATTTTTGTCTCTAAAAAGTAATGCAAACAAAAAGAAAGGTTGCGGAGCAATGAACGATTGAGTTTTAAAACGTTTCACAGCACATTTGGAAATCTCTCGCAACACACAGGTTAAAAACCATTGTCGTAGACACAAAGGAGCAGCGAAGATTGGTTGCCATAAATGTTTGTTTTAGCAAACAAATAAGTGTTTCGCATTTGATACAGTTTACAAAAAACTTAGTTTTTAATTATAGGATGACCTATACGACAACATTACCTGGATGCTGATATACAAAAGTGTAGCATTCTTACAAAAAACAACATTCTTGCAATGCAAAAATGTACTTACGCAAAACTTAAACATCGAAAATATACACATATATCAGCCGCTTCACCAATGTATTGGCACAGATTTATTTCGATTACGCATTAGCCAGTATTTTATAACCTTTGACCTACTGGTCAAGCCGAATTTCTGGTTTTGGCATTGAAATTTTAAATAGAGCAATTTACTTGTATCAAAAATATGAATTACTGTAGAAAGACCAAAGCCGGTTTGAAGTTTTTAGTTCCATATAATTTGTAACTTTGAGATTTTTTGATAAGTATTTTTAAACTTTCAAGCGAATGAAAATTAAATATGAATAGAATTTGTTTAAAATTTTTAGTTAAGTACAAGAAAGAAGATATTTAAGACTGATTAATATACCAAATAAACAGCAAAAGTTTTTTTGAAAAGACCTGAAAAATAACGCTTGTAGATAGTTTTTACATATTGCTGCCCTCATTGACTTTTTTTCTGGTTTTGAATAAATTATTTATGTCTTTTTCTACTGATCCTAGCTATTAGTCGATGCATTAACAATTTCCTAAATTTTCTAAACAATTTTATGTACGTATGTATTTAAATATTTTCTCAATTTTGTATCAGACAGTGTGCCAGTATGTTTGAATTCTTTTAATTTTAATCGATTTGTGGTATTAGACTTGCTCGTTGTATAACAAAATAATGTGCTTTGATATTGAATATTTACATTTTTTGTTTCATTAAAATTGTGTAATTATTATGTATCATATTTTCGGGTTACTATGGAAAGGGGAGGATTTAGAAATTCAAAGAAATGCGATTTATACTCAGTGGCGGGTCATACCTGGGTGTATACAGTACTTTAAAAGATATCAAAATAAATTATTTTTTCACATTTTATTTATTTTCTTGTTTTGTTTTAATTGACCGATGAATAAAAATATTTTTTGATGGTGCAGGTCAGTGTTTCTCAAACTGTGTGCCGCGGCACACTACTGTGCCGTGAGAGATTTCTAAGGGTGCCGCGAAACTTTTTAAAATACAGTATTAATCCATGCTCCGCAACAGCAACCTAAACACACTCTATAACAGAGGAAAAATATGTTTTTTATGGGCTTCGACCAAAACGCTTTAAAATTTTAAATGCAATTTCCATTACTTAAAGTTTTGGTGATCAGTTGTCTTCCAGGCTCGTTTTGGTACACCAGGCATTTCAAACTCGCGGCCCGCGAAGTCTTTCAACGAAGTTTTTGATCAGATGCTCAATACGAAATCAAGTTAATGATAAATTCAAAACTAAATTTAAATCGATAAAGTGACAATGATTGCGGCCAGTGGCAAAATTTCAAGCTAAAATTTCACCGATTCAGCCCACATAGCCGCGCGAGTTTGACATGCCTGTCGTACATGATATGCGGAACTTAAATACTTTATGTAAGATTTTAAGTTTAATATTTTCCTTATTTTCGTTTTCCTTTTTAGTTTTTCACGCGGCAACCTAATTTCATATATGTGCTTCGTAATTCAGTCACAATGCCCATTGTTTCGCTTTTGTAAAACGTGTAATTTGTTCACAAAGCATAATGGAACTTAAACAAGAAGCAGCTAAAAAATTAGCTAGTTATATTTATTAAAAGTTTTAATTTCAGTTCTATGGTTTTAAAATTCTGATTTGTTTGTATTTTACATTCTATTTGAATAAGTGTATTTAAATGAGTTAATGCTAATTGTTAATGCTGGAAGTATTTTGTTATTTTCTGTGGCAAGATTCAGTAAATATTATTCATCAAACACCTCGACCAGCGGTATTGTGGCCCAACAAGCCTGGTATGTTCATTGTCAATATATATAATAATTGTATAAAATTATCAGCAGTTAGTGGTTGTTTATTAATATTAAGTGCTTCTGTGATTACAGAAGAACCGTAAAATCGTGCCGTATCGTACTGTCGTATTATCCTTCGTACCTCGTGCTATCGTTCACATCGCGCTTTCGTTCGTGCATACATTCATTCATAGCGAACCGTGCGTGTGCTTCAGCAAGGTCAGCCGCAGGTTGTGCGATTAGTTATTCGAATAGAGACAACCGACGGTGTAGTTGGCGTTTAAGCCATCGCCGTTATTTCGTTTAAAAAACTACACTTTGTATGAAAACAAACAGCACAAAATCTAGTGAAGAATAATAAAAGAAAGCTTTCGCTTTATTTATACCTCGTAAAAAGTTGCATAAAAACTTGAGGCCTTTATGTAATACACCATAATGCATCAGGTAAAGGAAAATGTGGAAACTCAGTGCAAAAGATCTGCACTCTGGTCCGAGTGTGCCGCAAAATTTGGAAAGGCAGCAAAGTGTGCCGCGGGTGCAAAAAGTTTGAGAACCACTGGTGTAGGTGCAAAATTATGAAATTTTTATCTTTGGTCTTTTCCATATAAAACAAGAATGAAATTAAAAACAACAATACATCTGTTGTGATTCGTGTATGCCAAATGCGTGGTTGCGGCATGCTCGGCTTATGCTTTGTTTTATGAATCGTGCCCCACTTCTCATAATATTCATCGTGTGAAATTTTGTGTGAAAACGTTTCTGTGTCCCACGGTCGGTGATTTGTTCATTCAT
Organism: Diplosoma virens; assembly: GCA_963680785.1. Taxonomy (NCBI): domain Eukaryota; kingdom Metazoa; phylum Chordata; class Ascidiacea; order Aplousobranchia; family Didemnidae; genus Diplosoma; species Diplosoma virens. The sequence continues at coordinate 37,036,440 of OY796881.1, read as the reverse complement.
TCATGCTCATTATAGTAACGTGGCTCATAATGTATATAGTAACGTGGCTATACGATTTGGGAGACAGGCGACGAAATAATGCATAACGTGATAGCGCTATAATAAATTCAACAAAGTTTATTTGATATAAGTTTGGTTATACTGTGTTAGGGTTAGTTTCAAAACCCAACTCCTAATTCTAACATTTTGGTGACCCCGGCGTTTTTGAACAAAGATAAGAAATAATTTTATTTTTTTGTTTTATTACTTTCTGTCGTGTTGACCCATCTTATCTAATAAATGGTAATTATTTCGCTATGGCTTTTGCTTTGTTATTCTAATGACCAGTCGGCAACAAACTTCTTTAAGAAAGTCTTCCAAACCTTATCTTATAAATACGCGTACAACTAAGCGAGAAATTGATTCGAAGCCTATTTACAAAATGATTGAAAACTCTACTGAATCGCCGTCAAATTCCGCCGATGACCAACCTGGTTTCTCCGGGCAATCAGCCGATAAAAAAATATTTTCTTCTAACAAAGATAGTTTTACTTCAAATTTTAATTTTAAATTGCCGCCTTTGTGGTCACACGATGCGGATACCTGGTTAGCTTGGTGTGACGCTGAATTTAGTACTGCTGGTATAAACGCGCCAGTTTTGAAATTCATGACAATTTTAGAAACATTAACCACCGGTCAACTTGAAAAGTTACACGATATTCCAAAACCGCAAGATCCAGATTGCTATACGAAACTGTGCAATCAGATAAAGGCTGTGTATGTAAAAGACGATTCTGAAAAACTCGACATTTTGCTAAATAATTTAACATTGGGCGATCGATCTCCCATGGATTTAATGCGTCACTTATTAGCCGCTTCGGGTCTAGAAGCAAACCCCTCCCCTCAATTCGAAGCTATAATTAAGGACCGATTTTTTAAAGCGTTACCCGCTAAAGTAGCTGCATGTAGTGGCAATTGGTTTTACTCAGATTTAATTGGACTAGCAAAATGTGCGACTGAGTATATGAAAGCAAATAAACGTTATACAAAGGGTTCAACTTCTTCGGACAATTTAAAAGACACCACCGTTAGCAGAATTTCTAATCGACCTCATATGTTTCAATCATATCGCCAGCCATTCCATAATTTTTGCAAAAACCCAAAAACAGGTAATTTAGTAGCACCAGGAAACTCGCGATTTCAAGGCCGAGACTATACTTATTCACGCACTTGAGGTTATATTTTTTACTTTCACCTAAAATTTCGTCAAATGGCAATTAAATGTGAAGGACCTCAGTGTACATTTTTTGACCCTCGCATACATTCCAATCGGCCAATGAATTATTTAAACACAGGAGGCTAGAAGCAAAATCTGCTGCATTAGCCTTTCAGCCGAATTATCCGACATTCTGCAGCAAACAACGTATCTCGTGCTTAAATTCGCATTCTTTTCATATGCCGCGAACTATTCAAAATTGCAAATTGTTGATCGCCTATGATTTTATTAACAATATTTCTTTTTTAATCGACACTGGGTCATCATATTCGTTAATTAGTACTTCTAAATGTGAGCGTAAAATTAATCCCGACCCTACTGTTTTATATTCTGCCACATCCAATGTTATCCAAACGTATGGTAAACGAACTTTAAAAATTAATTTTAATTCTTCTGTCGACTATACTTGGGATTTTATAAAAACTGATTTAAATTTTTCGATAATTGGACTTAATTTTTTGAATTTTTATAAGCTTACGGTTGATACCTATAAACGCTGTTTAATTGATACTCGTAGCAATGTTGTTATTAACTTAAATCCCTGTTATTGCAAACCTCCGAGTGTAACTGGTGTCTTTCCAAAACAAAGTCAATTTCATGATATTTTAGCCAAGTATCGCAATGTTGTAACAGCGACTTCTAGGTTTGAGCGTCAACCTGTGAATATTCAGCACGCTATTGTTACGAATGGTGAAATTGTTAAAAGTAAATTAAGACGTATGTCACCAGAAATGCAAAAAGTGGTTGATAAACAAATTAATGAGTGGTTAAGAGATGGTACCATTAGTCGAAGTGATTCTCTTTTTGCTAGTTGTTTACATGTAGTGCCGAAAAAATCTGTTTGTGTTGATTATAGACGTTTAAATGCCATTAGCTTATTGGAAGCTTATCCAATTCCGCCTATTCATTCTTTATTGGATAATTTGTACGGTAGTAGCGTATTTTCTGTGATCGATTTAAAAAGCGCTTATCATAATGTTCCGATAAGGCCTAAAGACCGACATAAAACCGCATTTATAAGAAAATCTGGTTGTTATGAATTTAATTACATGCCCTTTGGTTTAAAATCTGCTCCTGCAACTTTTATTCGTTTTGTTCATGAAGTTTTATATTTGACAAATCCTGAATTAAAAAATCATACTGAAGTTTATCTTGACGACATTTTGATTGATACAAAATATTTGGAATCTCATCAAGCAATATTTGATCAAATTTGTCAAAATCTTAGTCGTTATAATTTAGCTATTAATTTGCAAAAATCTATTTTCGCTCGAGAAAAACTTAATTATCTTGGTTTCGAAGTAAGTGCTGATGGTTATTCTGTAACGGATGAAAAGATCAAGGCTATTGTTGAGTACTCCCTTCCAAAAACATTTAAGTCTTTCTCGTTTTTGTGATGCGGTTAATTTTTATCACAAAACTATTGAAAAGTATAGTGAATTATTACGACGGTTCAAACCGCTAAAACTCAAACCAGAAGCGACCGAAAAGCACGGTTATTCAATGGTCGGATCAGCAAAAATTTCATTTTGAAAAAGTTAAGGCTGCTCTTGGTAAGAAAACTGTTTTATCATACCCAATTCCTTATGCAGAAACCTTTTTGTCTACAGATGCAAGTGATTCTTGTATTGCTGCCACTCTTTATCAATTTGATTCCAGTAGAAAGTTACGTGTGCCGATTGCTTTTTTCTCCAGAAAGTTAAGTAAAGCACAACTTAAGTACGCAATTTTTGACAAAAAAGTTTTGACTATCTACGAAAGTATTAAATTTTTTAGATATATGCTCGATGGACGTCATTTTACCATACTTTGTGACAATCAAGCTGTAGTTCAGAGTTTGACAAAAAAAAACAGTAAAAATTTTTCGGCACGTATTTTACGCCAATTGCAATATATTTCTCAATTTAGTACGGATTGTCAATTCATAGAAAGCGATAAAAATGTTGTTGCTGACGCACTCACTCGCGCAAACGTCGCGCTTATTTCCGCTCTACCACATGCATTAGATTTTGAAGCAATTGCCGAAGCGCAGAAATCTGACGCTGATATTCAATCTTTATGCAATAGAATTACTTCTCTTCAACTTAAAAGTTTGCCTGTTCGAAATTCAACAAATTTTATATTGTGTGATGTCTCTCAAGCTACGCCTCGTATCTTGCTTCCAAAAGCCTTTCGACGTAAAGCATTTAACATAATTCATTCTCTAAATCATGCCGGTATTAAATCTTCACGATACCTAATCAAACAACGTTACTATTGGCCGTCTATGAACAAAGATATTAAAGACTGGATAATGCAATGTTCTAATTGTCAATTAGTTAAAAGTAAACGTCATACAAGAGCACCTTTTGTAAGTTACCCGATTGCCACAGAAGCTTTGAGTGAAATAAATGTTGATTTAATCGGGCCACTTCCTGAAAGTCGTGGTCATCGATATATTTTTAGTATATGCGATCGCTTCACTAAAGCCTGTTTCGCATTTGCACTTCCGGATACAAAAACTGATACAATTGCCACATATTTTTTAAATCATTACATTGGAATTTTTGGTGTGCCAAAAGTACTTATCACCGACAATGCTCCATACTTTACAAGTTATTCTTGGACTAAATTTATGAATTTTTTAGGCATTCATCACAAGCTGATTACTTCTTATCATTGCCAAAGCAACGGTTTGTTTGAAAGGTTTAATCGATATTTGCGCACTGCTTTACGATGTCATGACAACAATGGTGATTGGTTTGATATTTCGGACTTTGTCTTTTAGGAATCCAGGCTAGCTATCATTCCGCTTTAAATATAAGTAGAGCCGAACGGCTTTTTGGCAAAAAGATACAGTTGCCTTCATCCTTTTTTGATGAAACTAAGCCAAAACCGCGTTTTGATGTCCAGCTCTAACGAAATCTTTTAATGAATTTTTTCAGCAACAGAAGCCCTGCTCCTATTAACACTGAAAAACGGTACACTAATTTTCACGTAGATAAACAATTGTTCACTTGTCCAGCAGTATATCTCAGAGTTGATTGTGTGAAAAAAGGACTTGAAAACTTTTTTACTGGACCTTTCAAAGTTCTTGAACACTTTGATAAATATTTTATCATTGAAACATTTAGAGGTAGTTTTAAGATTTCAATTGATCGTTTAAAACCGGCTTACACACTTGACTTTGTTAATGATCATAAAACTAAGAGTACAAACAATAATGATTCTTTTATTTCAAGTAGAAACAAATCAACGTCAACTTTTGCGGCAACTGTGACAAAGGACTCACGGAGATGGCCGTCCGAAAACAATTTATACTTTACAGATACATCGAACAAATTACACTCCGACTCATTCGACATCGATTAACGGAATCCTCCTTTTTTGTCGTACAACATACCAAAAAAGACAATCACAAGGTCCGGTCGAGTTATCGAACCACCCATTCGCTATCGAATTTAAGAACCATATCTTATATTTACTTTTCTTTTTGCTTTTCTTAATTGTTTTTATTTTTATTTTTTGATGGCTCGAAGTTTTCTCTTGCTTCTATTGATTAAGGCATTTTCTTTTTCATAATTTTGATTTTTTATTTGTTCAATTAGAGCGTATCTGTAATATTCTTTCTAATCATATCGTTTGTTGTTGCAATGCCAGTTAGAACAAACTTCTAATTTTTTTCTTTTCAACGTTGGGCAAATTACACCCGTCTGAACTTTTATCATAAGCATTAGGCAGACCTAGTTTTGCGATTTCGGCTGGTGATGTCATTCCACAACTCACTTGCCAACCAATCAACAAAACTGTCTTGCCTACGTTAGCTTTTAATAACAAAACGAAATTTTCTCTCTTACCTTTGGTTGAATATGGACGCACTCAAGATGGTAAATCGCGTATAGGCCAACTTGTGAGTCCAAACTTTGTTATCCAAGGCAAGCCATCATATTATGAACATTATCACCCTGGGCGAACTCTTATTTTTCAAATAAATTCTAGATTTGTTCTTTTTGAAAACTATTCACTTTCTCATTCAAACCTGCCTGTTAACCAATTATATGTGCCCCTGACAGTCATAACAAACACAATCTCTGTTAAGGACTTTGCAGATATACATCAAGCGTGACGGAAACATATAACGGTTTGACCGATTTACATTCGTTGATCGCAACTATTGCCCAGACTGCTGTAGATAGGTATAAACTACAGCAAGCCATTTTCTCGCTTCAAGCAAGTGAAGTTTACGACGCCAATTTTTCTGTTGTCACAAACTCTGTGCGTCATTTTGTCCGACATACTTTTCTTTTGGCCCCTTGAAGAACTTTTCACACCTTTCATCACCATCATGGTTATTCTAATACAAATTTTAACAACAATATGGACTTTAGTTTTTACGTTGAAATATGTTAAAAAATACCTTCCTAAATTCTTAGCATACAGTAGAGACATTTTTACTGTTTTCTTCTCTACTTTTCTTTCTACCGGCAAATCAATCACCACTTAAAATACTGATGAATCTTGCAACCACGAGGATTCTTCAATTAGTGAGCATGTCAGGTTACAGCCTTTGGAAAACTCTGGTAGTCGTGAATGCTTTTCACGAACAAATACAATATAATATGCAATTTTTTTTGTGTGAGTGTCTTGTTTTATTATACCGTCGCTTCTTTTATAGCTGTTATATTAATGCATGCTTAAATTCAATTTTTCAAACTGTAGTAGTTTTTATATTTATCAATTAATTGCGCAGATCGTTGTCGCTTATGTTTGTTTTGTAGTGCTCAGCCGTCGTCATCTTACACAACACTGCCACCTCACGACCATAACTTCACAACTTCAAACACACTTGCGAATTGCACAGAGCTTCATTTACAACAGACGATGCCAATTGAAGGACTTTTTTAGCAAATATCCGAATACAATCTACTAATAGAATATGGAAGATGCAAGCGAAGATATCGAACAGTTGATGAAGGACTTCTACCTCGATGATTTCTCGATTTCTCGATGTAGGACTTTTAACACCTACATTCAACAACTTGATTGTTATAATATTCTTAACTGTTGAATAGTTTCAAAAAAATACTTTTTGCTGTTGGATGTGTTTATGATGCTATGTCAATTTTTATAATTTTGAATTTATATATAATTATATCAAGCTATGGATTGAAAACTACATGTCTCATTTTTATAATTTTCAACAATTATAAAATATAATATATCAAAGGTGATTAAAGATTCGTCAATAACGTTATATTGGAAATATATTAAAAATTTTTTTTATTTTTGACAATATATACTGTCTTAATGGTGCGATTCGAAGTTATTTTCACAAACATTTCACTTACAATTTTACAACATATACACTTCACTCCAATATTTTATGTTTCACATATCACACACACAACCAAACATTTCCATAATATGTTTTTAATATTTTAGTTTTTGAATTACTTTACTGGTTTCAAAATGTAATTTGATTTTTTTTCCTACAAATAATTTTTCAATTTCTTTAATAATTTTTAATTATTTTGTATTTCTGTATTTTTATTTTCAAATTTGCGTCCACAAATTTTTTTTGCAACTAGGGGGAGAATGTCGTGATTCGTGTATGCCAAATGCGTGGTTGCGGCATGCTTGGCTTATGCTTTATTTTATGAATTGTGCCCCACTTCTCATAATATTCATCGTGTGAAATTTTGTGTGAAAACGTTTCTGTGTCCCACGGTCGGTGATTTGTTCATTCATTCATGCTCATTATATATAGTAACGTGGCTATACGATTTGGGAGACAGGCGACGAAATAATGCATAACGTGATAGCGCTATAATAAATTCAACAAAGTTTATTTGATATAAGTTTGGTTATACTGTGTTAGGGTTAGTTTCAAAACACATCCATAGACTTGCACATATTATTAGAGAACAGTCACTATGCATTAATATGGTTTTTCTTTTGCTCAAGTGCACTTATTATAAAAATGTTTTCAAAGTTTATTATACTGTACTAGACGATAGATTGAAACCACTGTTCGTGAGCCGCATAAGTCTCTGTCACGCTTTTCTCGAACCCGTAAAACAATTTCAAATGTTTATAATCTTGTTCGGTTATTATTTTTTACATTCATTACAATCGTTATTGACGAGTTTTAGGCTCACCAAGTCATACTTTTTTGTTTGTTATCAGTTAACATAAAATTTGAAGTTTGTTTGGTCTTCAGTTGTATTTCACAGCAAATATATTGTAAGTAAAATCAATTTATCGATAAACGTAAAAATCTTTTTTACTGTAGCTATTACTGGTGTATTTGCACAGTTTCGCACCACTAGCGGCCCGCAGGCTCAAAACTTTTTAAAAATTATCTTGAATGTAAAACATCGTATTTGTGAAAAAATATGTGATTGTTTCTGAAATTGAACCTTGGTATTTTTGTAAATGCAAGCTGCATACTTACTTTATGTTGATGAAACCATTCTATACTTTTGATGTTATAAGTAATCTTGTTAAAATTCATTTAAACTTTGATTTTTTAAAATCAAAATTAAATTGATTTATATTGATAAATACGTATGTAATCAGAAATGAGAGAAGCAAAATAACTGATTATTACGCTAGTTCAAAATAAGCTTTGTAATTCCTGGAAAAAAGTAAGTCTATCAAATTTGATATCGATAGTTTGATAACAATTGTCTATATTTTTTAATTTGGGAATTCGTATTTAGGTAAATTCCAACTGACACCAATATTTTGATCCTTTGAAAAAGAGACTTTATCATAGAAAACTTTATATCACAGAACTTTATCACAAAACTTCATATCACAGAACATCATAACATGACATCATATCACAGAACTTTATCAAAAAAATATTTATACAATTTACTGTGTATAATGTTTTATAATTACTAGTAGTTTTAATGAAGCGTTTGCATAGCAATTTACGTAAGTGGCGAAGTTTCAGAAAATACGAGTAATTAAACGAAACTGATTTATCAACTTAGGAGCTGCACAGCATAATTGCCGCATAACCTTTTGTCTAATTGGATAAGGACACGACTTACTAAAATTATTTAATTGGCGGATTTTTTGACGTTTTAATATATAAATTTGCTTTCACAAAAAAATACGAGAGTTGTATTTATCGGCGTTTGCAATTACAGGCAACAAAGAATCAAATGCAAATTGTTCGATTGTGTTTGATAAACACCAAAGTTTCGCGCATAACTTATGATAACTTTTTTAAACAGCAACAAAGCGGACTGCTTTATTTTACAAAAAATAATATGATGATTGTCGAGAATTAATTAAAAACTCATAAAATTTTACTGTATTGTTATTAAAATTGAAAACGATGTTTAACAAAATGGTTTCATATTAAACTTTGTTTCACAGCACCATTTAGAATAATTTTAAATCTTAAACAAAGTCTGTAATTCATTGCTCTCAAAAGATTATGAAGCTTTTGGTTATTGTTGTTATTATTGCTGGTGCTATTTGCTTTGTGCAATCAGGTAATTTACATATGGTTAAAATTTGCCTTGGCTATAATGATAAAATATTTTTTAAAATTTGGTTGATTTCAACTATAGTGATAATAACAGCTAAAACATTCACTCTATTTAAAACGATAAACTTTTATTCTTAGGTAAAAGCAATCAATCTGAACAATCTTCTCATATGGATCATACAAAAGCGGAATTCAAGTTCATTTCTGATTACAAAAAATTTAATGACCGAAAAACTGACCTTGAAGGTAATGCATAATAAAGTATATCAATGCGAATAAATGCTTAAAATATCAATTACCTTGTTTTGTATAAGGAATAAATTAGTTAAAAAAAAATCCATGTAACATGGTACTGTACATCTTATCATTGCATGAAGTAAAGTTTTAATAAATTTTTGTTTTTTGGTAATGCCTTCTGCCTTTTATAAAATTTCTCCACTGACGTTTTTTATCTCTGTTTTTCTGTCCGCGTCTATTGCCAAACAAACCACCTAAACAGTATTTATCTAACAATAAATTTATATGTTTTGTAGAAATGTCGTAAATTTTGTTTGAAGAATCGTTTTACAAGAAAGTTTTTCTTCAGATGTCGTCTATTCCGGATCGATTCTAGTAAGTGATTTTACTTAAAACTAATTGCATTTGTAAGAATATTAAATAGTCATGAGAAAGAATGGAATTATATCTTATTTCTTTTGATTAAAAAATTAATTTCTCTACATTGGTAAACTTTTCAGCTTTAATATCACATGATTCGTAAAGCTTTTTTGTTTTATGTAGAAATATCTTTGTTTCTATTTGTATTTTAATTATTGAACAGATAAAACAATTATGACAAATAAATAGTTATGAATATAAACAAAACAAATTTGTCGATTTCCGATTTGTCTACACTTTTAACTTTCTGCAATGTTACTTTTGATAAAAATTTATGCAAAAAAAGTGATTTTGTTGATTTGTTTTCAGATACGAGTATCACCTGTAAGCGTTGCAGAAAAAAATATGGATGTTTCCCGAAAAGCACTTTGTTTTGAAAAAGGATTGAAAAAAACAACTTTAAATTGAACAATGTATTTTATTTTATGATCTACGTTTTGCGCTATTACGCATTTTTACATAATGATGTGTTTAGTTTTTTTTTTAAATTTAAGTGCTTTGTTAGTCTAATGATTAAGATTTATTTTTTTAAAAATTAAAAAAATAAAAATTCAAGTTCTAAAACTTTAACAATTTTGGCTGGAACAAGAGCAACTTTGGTTTATAAAAAATAGGTGGGAATATAAACATTTATCAAACATACATTCGTCTCAACCATACAAGTACGATTGATTTTTTTTGATTAATTTACTTTGAAAGTCATACATTTATATATATATATATATATATATATATATATATATATATAAAGAACTGATTTTCCAACAGTGTTATATATATACTGTATTACTGCAGACAGTACTGTTTCTACTTTTTGGGTCTCATCACTGCAGTGAAGTTGGGCTGAGAAAGAACAAAGCACACCAATTTGTACCTTGTGGTTAATCTTTTACTTGTAGTTTTAAGCCACAGTAAAATGCCAAGAGTGCTTAAATCATATAAAATGATGAGCTATGCATAGTGCAGCAGCATCACTGTCTTTTCATCCAGAGTGCTCAACTTGCAGGAGCAGAGAGCATACAAAACTCTAGACAGTACTGTTTCAACTTTTTGTGTCTCATCAGTGCAGCGAAGAAAGAACAAGCCACACCACTTTGTACCTTGTGGCTACTCTTTTACTTGTAGTTTTAAGCCACAGTAAAATCAAATCCCAGCGATGCCAAGAGTGCTCAAATCATATGAAACGATGAGCTATGCATAGCTAATCCTGTAATGTTTTACTTTGCGGTACAGTGCTCAATAACACACGGTGAGAGCAATTATATTATATTTATTAAACCCTTCATTTTATTAGTTGAGACCACAACAGTCTGTTTCATCTTATCAAATCGTCGGGTGGTTACTAGAAAACAAAAATATATAGTTATTTGTGGTAAAAATATTACGCTTGAAATAGATAACACGTAGTTAATTATGCAAATAATATAGCTCCTGTAACGTCATACAGAAAAAATAACTCAAAAATATAAAATGCAAGTATAGAAGTTTGCATCCACATATAGGTGAGGGAAGTCAAGTTAGGCGTGTTGTAAAAATTTAAAAGAAGGAAGGGAGAATCTACAAAGCAATGAAAAGGTTACGGGAGAGATCGCATGAGGTGAAAAAGTTAAGTAAGTGAAGGACAGTGCAAATGATAGTGAGCGGATTAAAATAACGGACAAGAAAGGTAATTGTCGGCAGCGTGGTCGAGTGGTTAAAGCACCGGACTGATCATCAGCATGGTCTCGATTCAAAACCCACTTGCGCCATTCTGTTGTGTCCTTGGGAAAGACACTTACGGTACTTTCCTCTGCTTGGTGGTCTTGACAAGCAGTTCTAAATTGCAGTCATATCTCTACTAAATTACTAGCGGACAGCAATATCTTGGCATCTCCGGAAGCAGATCGGGGTAATAGCTTACCCTATGTATAGCGCCTCCGTCGCTTTCCTGCAAGTCAGGAGGATAAATATAGCGATAAAAATAAAAAAAAATATATTTTAATTAATTTGAATTTGTTTTTGTGGCGATGATTACTGGTAAGTTTTGGTCGTTTGTAGAGTGTTGTTGGTTTGATAATAGTGATTTAATTCAAATACAAAATAATTCTAATATTAAAATAGGTGAAGCCGCGAATAATTACGAAAGGTTTTTCAATTTAAATTTGTTTTTATGACGGCATTTCCCGTTTAGTTCCGATCTTTATTTAACATGGTGGTAGGATCCACTCGGAGGATGAAGAGTTTTTCTGAAGCAGAGGTTGGCACCATCTAGCTCCCGGATAGTATGGTGTGGTGCGGGTCACAATTTTCAATTTTGTACCCAAGGAATCGTAATCTACATGTTTTCAATCTATCAAAAATCCAATTTTTTCTCTACTCAAAAAATTCTCATTCAGCTCTTTACAGTTCAATCATATTTATCTTTCGGCACATTTGCGAATCAATCATATTTATTTTTCGGTACATTTGCAAACGCTATGTATGAAACAGATTGGTTTGCTTATTATCTTAAAAAGTTGCTAAAAAAAAGCTTTGCCATGACAACTAACATGGTGTGCTCCTTAATCGCTCCTAGACCTGGGTGATAGAATTTTTATGAGCAGAGAAAAAATATTGGATTTTTGATCGGTTGAAAACATATACATACCCAATTCCTTGGGTACAAAATTGAAAATTGCATGCGGGCCGCGATGCTCCATTCGATGACGGGGTTCTTTTCTGTTCTACCTCTACTTGACCACCTAGTTGAACCAATACGCTGTAGTCTTAAACGTTTCTTCTTTCCTGGTTTTAGTCTGCATATACTCTTTCCAGGCCTTCATCATTTTGCAGACATCATTGAAAAATGTAGATATCTCTGTAAGCAGACCAAAAAGACTAACTGTTGCAACACATACGTACACTTCTTGCATGACTGATCACCAAATTCAAAACATGTGCATACAATGACGGCTTTACAAGAAGGGAGACTTGGTGCGAGAAAAGTAGGGGGTCACTTTTTAGTGTTCTAAAGCAATTAAAGCGGCAAAGCGATCTTAAAAATAGGTCATTGTTTTAGGGGGCCACTTTTCACTGTATCAAATAAAGTGATCTTAAAAAAATCTTTATTTTAGGCATGCCACCGTACTGGTGTTACTATGAAAAAATAGATCAATATCTTGTGTAAGAGGGGTCAATTTTTTATGTTTTTTTTGTAACTCCTACTAAAGCAATCACTGTGTGCATAGCACTAAATATGGATGTAATTTGGGCAAGTTGCTTTCATAAGTGCTTGAAGACCGAAGTAAACATTACTCAAAATAGCTGCTCGATGAAATGAATCCCCAATACACTGTTCTAATATATCAGGCCTACCTCTACAAGTGAATTTTGTAGCAGGGTATGCAAGCATTTTCCACTTGAGTTATCCACATTTACTAGGCAAACTAGTCTTTTCTTGGCTCTTTCCCCAACAACTTATCTAAGGACAATGGCACACTGATCATTGGAAGAAGTATCTTGAGTTCGATTGCGCGGGAACGATTGTTCGGAATGGTATACAGCTGAGTAGAGGGTTGAGTCTAGACAGAAAAACTAGTTGGTGCATGGAAAAATCAGTGAAAGGTAGAATAAAACATGGGCATTTAACTAATGTCCCAAAGCATTTTTAAAAAGCATTGCTGCTCATGAGCAATATGTCGGTTGCGCAGGAATAAATAAAGAGAAGACAGTGGTCGTCGTCGTCGTTTGAAGGGTATCCACTCCAGGTCAGACACAAACAGGACTGGGGCCGAGGGTTTATCCTTTTACTCCCCAGACTGCTGCACTGCCTGGATCTGATGCTGGAAGTGATGTCATTAAGCCAGTATCGAGTTTCGTCATCCAAAACCGTCAGACCTCGTGCTCCATGTGGTGACCGATGTATAGGACACGCTGTTAGAACATGGTCTGCAGTTTGCTCAGAGGCGCCACACTCGCAATTCGGTGAAGGAGCCAGACCTCATTTGTGCATGGACGAATGGAATCGCTCAACACCAGTCCGCAGGCGGTTGAGCTTAACCCAAGCTGCTCGGGGTAAGCCCATCCCAACAGGCCTGGCACCGGTCTCGGGCACAAAAGCTCGGAGCCTGGAAGCATTTTCACAATACTCCGTTTTCCATTTGTGATTCGTCCATTCAAAAGCGCTGATGCCAAGTTTGGCAAGCTTGTCCAAAAGATTCCGCGCAGCTGGCACAAACAGGCGTCTGGATCTTACTCTCACTTGGCGAGTATCTGAGGACCCACTTAAAATACCATGCAAGATATGATCAGGATCCAGAGATCTACGGTAAGCCAAGGAGAGTGTCGCTCCCAGTCGGCGAAGCTCAGCTGCTGGATGCCTGAGAGTACAGGTAGGTGGTCCTTTGGAGTGGGGTGTAGGCATCCAGTGACTATACGCAAGGCGTCGTTCAAGACACTGTCGATGAGGCAAGTGTGAGCACTGCGACAACAGACTGGCGCACAGTACTCAGCTATTGAGTAGAATAGAGATAAGGTGGCTATGCATAGTGTTTTAGCACCAGCACCCCATCCCGAACCCACGTGTCGCCTCAACAGTGTGACGCGCGAGGATAGTTTTTTGCGCAATGCCACTAAATAGTGACAAAACGTGAGCAATCTGTCCAGTTTTACCCCAAGGTAAGTAGGGGTTGGACAGAACGGTAAAAGTCTATCATTATTGTAAACCTTTAGCTCACGTTTGGCTTCTTGGCTATTTAAGTGAAAGGCTGCCGTCACCGTCTTAGTGTGACTAGGTCTCCAGGTCTGGAGATACGCTGACAGTGTGGACATGTCTTGGCTTAAGGTCCCCTCCAAGTCCTTCCAGTTTCCAGAAGAATGCAACAATGCTAGATCATCAGCATAAGCAAACTTTCTGGAAATCATGGAAGGAAGATCGTACGTATAGATGTTAAATAGGACGGGAGCCAAGACCGATCCATGAGGAACACCGTTTTTAAGACGGCGTAGCCTGCTTTGCTTGCTGTCACCGGTGGTAAGGGTAAAAGTTCGATTTCGGACAAGCTCAATGATCATTTTGACCATGTGCTTATCCGGAAGTAGTCTCAGCAGCTTGCAGGTAAGGCCACAGTGCCAGACAGTGTCATAAGCAGCTGTCAGATTGATAAATACGGCACCGTCCCTCTTTTTAGCCTCAAAAGAATCCTCGATGTTCTGGGTTAGCAGAACAACTTGATCTACGGTTGACTTCCCGCGTCGGAACCCAGCCTGCTCTTTAGGGAGCATTGGATCGATTAATGGTTCAACGCGGGCGTAGATAAGCCTCTCGAGGATCTTGTAGGGGACACAGAGCAGATATATCGGTCGATAACTCTTTGGGTACCCCATGGGCTTTCCTGGTTTTGGGATCGCAACCACAAGCGCTCTTCTCCAGATCTTGGGAATTTTGAGTCGGCGCAAACAGGAAGAGAGGAAGTCACGTAACCAGGACTTCAAAGCAGCTCCAGCATGGAGTATAAGCTCGGGGCAGATGGAATCAGGTCCCGAAGCTTTACCTGGTTTTAAATGTTGAAAGGCAGCAGCAAATTCTCTCTGTGAAAAATTGTCAGAGATATTTACTGCGTCTAAAAATTGTCAGATGTTGTGGCCCTCCAAAGGTCAGACACTTCTTAAAAGACAAGTCGAGATGACTTGCGATTAACAGCCTCGTATTTCCCATTTCTAACCAGTTGAGATGCAATAGCATCGGCTGAAACGGGACAGTGACGAGGAGAGTGTTGTGACCTACCAGTAAAGTTGTTCAAAATACTCCACGCTTTTCGACTAAAGTGTGACTAGTCAATGCTCCGAATTGCTTCGGACCATTGATCCCTCCGCTTTCTGTCAAGCTTGGCAAGCAAAGCTGTAGCAGCCAAACTTGAGTCGTCTCCCTGAGGAGACTGCAGAAAGGTTTTATAGAGGGATTCACACTCTGCATCCCAACACGGAATATAGTTATTTCGATATCCGCGTGGAATAGTCTTTTTGGCTGCTTTCTTAATGGTGTTACAGAAGTCCTGGTAAGCCGCATTCACATCAAGTGAATCAGGCGGCAACAAAGTCTTTGCGAATTTATTCGTCAAAGCAATGCAGTGACTCCATTTGGCCTTGCGAAAGTTCCATCGCTTAACACGCATGCTTGGCACTGCCATAGCAAACCTTGGTGGTGTAATAAGCGAAGGTCGATGTTGTGACCTGGGGAACTTCTCAAGGACACGTCTATTTGGTAAGCGATTGTTTGGACCTACGCTAGCGAAAGCTAGATCTGGATTGGTGCCAGTGTTCCAGCGGCAGGAATAAAAACTGGCAGCGTCCTTGGCATTATATAGGAGGGCAAGACAATTAATACTTGCCCAGCCAGCCAAGCACTCACCGTCCGGACTGTTGTCGTCGTAACGCCAGTCAGCATGACAACAGTTAAAATCGCCAGCTTAAAGACAGGGGTGAGGAAACTCTGGGAGATCCAGGGTTCGCAATCGCGTTGGCAGTGGCTTGTAGACTTGACTACTTTATAGCCATCCAGGTTCACACACAACCACTCGATCTCCGATGTCGGTGGAGATTGGTCCAAAAGCGTGTATCTCAGTCGCTCATGGAAAAACGATATGCTTCCTGCTTAAAGAAGACCCAGCTAGTTGGTAGTTTGAAAGTACCAATTTCTCTGCATCAGTGCAGTGAGTCTCCTGCAGTAGGATGACGAGTGCCTCAGACTGCAGAGCGAGGTGATGAAGAACGTTTATCTTGCTTGCAGTGAGGCCTTCGATGTTCAGCTGAATAATAGTGGGTCTTCGGAACTTGTTGGCAATGTGCCCTGAAAAGGGCAGTTTTATCCTAGCATTGCCCCGTACTGAAAAGGACGTTTGCCGATTAGCAGACCCACACTGAACATCGGAATAGGTGGATACCCTTCCGTTTTGGTAGGTTCGGTTTCGGTCTGTCATTTTAAAATCAATGAACAGACTTACTCACGGCCCAGGCTGCGTGAAAGCACCTACCATCTGGGCCACAGTGGTACATAATGTTTGGTAAAAACACCCAGTGCTTGCATTATTTTCTCTCAAAATCATGACGAGCAATTTTTTTCCGCACAATACGGATGATACCGAAGAGACTTATTTTAACCGCTTAGTAGATAAAGACTAGGAAGAATGGCTGCAGTTTGGTGTTGTTTGACGTTTCTGTTGTTAAGCTGAAAGAATGGTTTAACCGCGTTTGTGTAACTAAGCTTCAACCAAGAAAACAAAAGTTTTAAACAAGCGTTAACTTTTCAGATTGACTTCTTTAAAAAGTAAATTTTAAATTTTTTAGTTTATATTTCTGTATAAGATTTGTCTGATTGCAATTAAAGCCCGCTTGTTCCGTTCTTAAAAATCGCCCCCATTGTGTATATTTGCAATCTCCTGCAAAATCTTTTTGATTTCGCTTTGATCCGGCTCAAATAGCCAAAGAAATAACGTTTCTATAAGCATATTAAATATTTTACATTTATTTACAAGAAAATGACAACACTCTTAATTACATGATTCATAAAGTAAAATCCAGTATATTCGTTTGACATGTGACATTGTGACGTAATAGTGGTTGTTTGTGATTGGCTTGATTTGGTAAGTTTCAGAACTTTCCAGCAACTTACGACCGATTGATATAAATAAGGCTCGCTCGGAAACATTACTATGATTCATTGTAGTAACTCAGTATTAGAAATTTGTTAGCTATGTGAATTCATAGTTTTTGAACGCAAGTCTCTGGTTGCCTACTTTATTGTGAAGAATTAAACTGTTGAGCTATACTTGTTTTTGATTGTAGGGGAAGATGAGGTAAATTGAACCAGCAGGTAAGTTGAACCACAGGCTCCCCAGTGTTAATTTGAAGAGAAACAAAATATTTTGCGCCACCTATTTTTTGCACGTTGAAAATCAGTTGACTCTGTCATCCCAGCATTTAAATATCTGTTCAGGCAAAAGTGTAGTGTTAGAAAAAGTTTTAATGACTTGCAAAAATAAATAGTAGTAAAATAAAGTTAACTGATAATTACTTCTAGATGTTGTATCAATTTATTGCGTAGCTACGACTAAAAAATAGATAATAAACATAACATAAAATTCTGTTTCTCTGAATGCGCAAGTTTGTCTATTTTAGTAGAAATTCTAAAAATAACATAGCACATACCTTTAAGGCAAGTTGAACCACTAGCTGTGGGTAAAGTTGAACCATGGTTCAATTTACTTCATTGCACATTAAAAATTAATGTAGTTTATTTTTAGATTTTGATTATTAAAAAATTACATTTTTTTGCGTATATATTTTATTGAAATGCCGGGAGTTTATACAAGAAAAACTAACCGCGGAAATGAGCCGAAAGAAATAATGGAAGCGGCTGCAACATGTGTAAAAAATGGAAAATCCCTAAGTTTTGCTTCCAAATCATTTAACATTTCCAGAAACACCTTAAAACGCTACATAGATAAGAAAGCAAGTGGTGCAACCCAAAATTTATACGGCTATGGTGCTTTAAAAGAAAAAAAGCGAATATTTCAAGAACCGATTGAAAAAGAGTTAGCAGATCATGTTAAGAAACTTTTAAAAAGATTTTATGGTATTACTGCTACAAAATGTCGTCAACTCGCATATGAACTTGCTAAAAAAAATAACATAGCTGCACCTGTGAGTTGGGAGGAAAATAAACTAGCCGGAAAAGAATGGTTTCGTTCATTCATAAAAAAATATAACATATCATACAGGACACCGGAAGCCACGTCTTCAGCAAGAGCAACAGCATTTAACCGCTATACAGTGAATGAATTTTTTGATAATCTAGCTTCAGTTATGGACAGGTACAAGTTCACACCTAACAGAATATTTAATGTTGATGAAACAGGTGTGACTACGGTGCAAAGCCCAAAACAAGTGTTAGCAGCGAAAGGTACCAAAAAATTGGCTCCATCACATCAAGAGAGCGCGGAGAGTTAGTGACACTTGTTTGCTGCAACTGGTAATAGTATTTCACCAGCTTTTATTTTTCCTCGAAAAAAGTATAAAGATCATTTTGTCCGTGACGGACCAACTGGCTCCATTGGCACTTCAAATAAATCAGGATGGATAAACGAAGAAATTTTTTCCATGTACTTAAAATACAAAGTAAATCAAATTTCTTGCAACAATGAAAATCGTGCGTTATTAATCTTGGATAACCATGAAAGTCATGTGTCCATGGCATCCATTCAGCTGGCAAAACAAAATGGATTAATTCTCTTGACTATCCCTCCTCATACCTCTCATCGCTTACAACCGCTAGACCGCTCAGTGTTTGGACCTTTAAAGTCGAAATATAATCAGGCAATGGACGAGTGGATGCGGTCTAATCCTGGAAAAATAGTTACTATTTATAACATTCCAGCCTTAAGGCCCGTTTCCACTACGAGCGTGGAAAAAAGCATTCTTTGTTTGTTTTATTGCTTTTTTTTTGCGCTCGCTTCAATTTTAACCGCTCGCTTCAATCGAAGATCAATAAAAGAGAGAAAGAATGCTCTTTTCCACGCTCGTAGTGGAAACGGGCCTTTAATTAATAAAGCTTACTTAGCTGCATTTACTCCGGGTAACATACAAGCTGGATTTAAGTCGACTGATATCTATCCATTTTGCAGAGATATATGTGATGAAAACGCCTTTGCTCCATCTGAATTAACTAATCGTTTTTATATAACCAGGAAATAATCGAGACTCGCAACGCACAAACAAGCTTTCAAAATCAAGAGGACAATTTTTTTCCACCATTTCAACTTCTAATTATCAATCAAATGATATCTTTTGTGTGTCTCCTTCAGAAATTTTACCGTTCCCCGTGCTGGACCACAAAAACTAACAGCAAGTGGTCGAAAACGAGGAAAAACGACGATTTTGACTGATACTCCGGAAAAAAAACAGTCACAAATCCATAACATATTAAAAGAAAGACTAATAAAGAAAGCACCCTTAAATAAAAAAAGAAAACTATTTCATAAGAATTCGAGTGATGAAGAACCAGAACTTAATGTACAAGATTTGTGTAATTGTAGTAGTGATTGCTCCGAAAAGTTAGTTCACCCTGTAGTTTTTTAAACGAAATAACGGCGATGGCCCAAACACCAACTACACCGTCGGTTGACTCTATTCAAATAAGTAATCATACAACCTGCGGCTGACCTCCTTGCTGAAGCACACGCACGGTTTGCAATGAATGAATGTAAGCACAAACGATAGCACGAGGTACGAACGAACGATGGTACGAGGTACGACAGTACGATGGTACGGTTTTTTTGCAATCACAGAAGCACTTAATATTAATAAGCAACCACTAACTGCTGATAGTTTTATACAATTATGACATATAACAATAATAAACATACCAGGCTTGTTGGGCCACAATACCGCTGGTCGATGTGTTTGGTAAATAATATTTGCTGAATCTTGCCACAGAATTAACAAACTACTTCAAGCATTAACAATTAGCATTAACTTACCCAAATACACTTATTCAAATAGAATGTAAAAAATACAAACAAATTAGAAATTTAAAAACTATAAAACTGAAATTAAAACTTTAAAATAAATATAACTAGCTAATTTTTTAGCTGCTTCTTGTTTAAATTCCATTATGCTTTATGAACAAATTACACGTTTTACGAAAAGCGAAACAATGGGCATTGTGACTGAATTACGAAGCACATATGTGAAATTAGGTTGCCGCGTGAAAAACTAAAAAGGCAAACGAAAATAAGGAAAATGTTAAACTTAAAATCTTACAACCCAGTTCCAGGAGATTATGTTCTAGTTTATTTTAAGCCACTGGAAAAGCAAATCCCCGTTTTTATATTGGTTTGGTTGAATGTATTGACGAGGAGACTGGTGAATGCGAGGCAAAATTTTCAAAAAAGTGCAAAGTTGATCATATTACTGGGCAACCCACGTTTATTTTCAAGGAAGACGATGAATACATTCAATGAAGACGATGAATCCTTTCCAGAAAGTGATATCATAAAGATACTTCCTCTTTCTTATGTTACGGGAACAACTTCTAGGCAAAAGAAATTTGTATTTCCGATAAATCTCAATCGCTGGAACGTGTATTAACGTTTTCTCATATGCCAAAATTATTGAACAATTAAACTCTTTGATTATTCATTGTAAATTGCTATGTTTGAAAATATTTGTGCTAGTAATTTTGCTCAGTAGGCAGAATTAAAACATTCAATCCAAAGCTTGATGTGTAATACTTATAACAGTGGTCTGAAAATTATGAGTTTATACAATATTAGGTTGCAACAATTTATTTTTTAACTTTTTTTAGTAACTTCTGTGGATGGTTCAACTTGCCTTTGGTACTTGTTCAACTTACCCCGACAAAGGGGCAAGTTGAACTAAAAAAAGTGTCAACTTTGAACACAAATTATTAAAAATTGGGCAACTAAATTAAAAAATAATTTACATCATAGTAAACCTTATATCTTGAAATATAATACATTAAAATTTCTATTATATAGCGCTTATAATTAACAACTTATCTTATTTTTTGTAAAATTTGGTTCAACTTACCTCATCTTCCCCTATACTATTGTGGGCTCCTAAGTGGATTGGAACATATTTTTTTAATAAAGAAGTTATTGCGGTAGTCTGAGCTGTGGTTTAGCTAGACTATATTTAGAAGATTTAAGAATTTTATCTTGTGGTAGGCAACCAAGATTGTGTTATTCGGTGAGCCTTCTTGTAGGCATCGAAAAGTTAGACAATTGGACAACGTACCGAGTTACTAGATCAACTTCTACAAAATTTTCAAAAACTTTTTACCAGCTGAACATAAATTTCAAAAACTTTTACAAAATTTCAAAAACTAATTCTATGGAAGTAAAAGCGCTTTAGAAAATGAACTTGTAAAAAAATTACTGGAACGTTTTTGCAGTTGGTAAAACAAAATAAAATTTAAACCAAAATCATATTAATTATGGTTGCGATTGAATTAGCCCTTCCTAACTTTTCGTCACGCTGCGAACTGTTTTCAAACTTTCAGATAAACAGAAATAAAAAATAGTAAAACTAAATATTTTGTATCACTTAGTGGTTGTCCTGGTTGTATATCTTTTCAATCTAATGGAAAATTTGAATTATGAATTAAATATTATCTATATTAAATAGAATTTTAGTGTTGTTCGTTAAAATGGCCGAAAGATTACTGTATGAATAATAAAGTATTTCAATGAAGTTGCAATTCATTTCATTACAATTCAATGAATTTTTTTAATTTTTTAGGTTTTTTATCGTATACTAAATATATAACTAATTCAATAAACAATAAAACAACCTAAATTCCTAAAATTAAGTATTTGTCTCGCCTGAATGCTCAAATATTGCATCAATGTGGACTACTATTAACCCTTACTGTTAACATTTTGTCAACACGGGTCGCATGTTGTATTGCTCTTCTTGAACAAATAATCTATGAGAGCTGCTTTTCGACTATGATGAAGATTTATAAATGTGCTTTACGGAAGAAAACGAAACATTGAAAAAGGACTTTTATTTTTTATTTTATTGAAAAGACATACGTTGTTGCCATAGATATCCTATATAACACCTAGATTGCGCATTCCCGTAAAAAAATTGAAGCCAATTGAACATATCGCAAAACAACCCACAGTTACATTAGCTTGAATGGAAATTATATGTATTTTGACACTAAAATTGAATTTTTGACCGATTAAAATGTTTTTTTTTTGGCGTATGTAATGGATACAAAAATTAGAATTAATGAACTATAAAAAACGCCAGAAATAACTGACTTTAACACAAAAAAAAATTAATTTAGACTAAGAAATAAGTGAAAATTACGGTTTAATTTTTAACTTTTATTGCTACTTCAAACAACAAGAAAACTTTTTTAATATCAATTTAGACTAAGAAATAAATGAAACGCAGAACTTGTGAGCATTAATTTAGGCATTTACAAGCAGTATATTAAAGATTTTAGAATTATTTTTGGCATTTACATAGACTGGTATCAAATTTGATCAGCCAAGTTCTTTCATTTTTTAAAATTTTCATTGATGGATAATTTAAAAAATTTAATAAAATAGTGTTATTAAATGTCCAAGATACTATTGTTTGAATTTAATTTTTTTCAAAAATTTGTTTGATGTGCATTTTAAATTTTTTGATTAAATAGTATATGCATGAAAATTATTTACAGTCACAGCTGACCAGGAGATGGGAGATTAGTATAAAGTTCTTTTTGAATGTCTGTTAGTAGGAAATCTGCATTTACTTTAGATAAAATTTTTTAAACATTTCGTCGTTAGCTTAGCAAAAAATTTAAATGTTTTTTTTTAAATAACTAGCATTTACTATTTTATTTTTCATTTGATTTTGGCTCAAAAAGAAGTTTTTTGTGACTACAATTTTGCAAATAATTTTTGGTAAATATACAGTTTAGTGTGTAATTTGAAGAATTAAGAGGATTTGGAATTAATTTTTAAACAAGCTGCATAAAGATGAGAAACTCGAGTCTGGTGTTTCTCATCTTTATGCAGCTCGTTTAAAAATTTAGTGTGTAAATTATTATTGAGTGTATATAAGGATTTTTAGGTAAGTAAAAGGCTAGGGTTAGGGTTATTAATAAAAATGTTAACAATAGAACTTAAATCTTAACCCTTCTTTTATTTATGCTTCTAAAAATGCTTAAATGCAGTCATTAATGATTTACGCTCCTAAACTGCCTATTTACCCCATTTTTATGCCAAACTTAAAATAGATGTTAATTGTATAAAAATGCTATAGTTTACAAGCTCATGTTGCCAGTAAATTATATTTGGCCAGTTTTTTAATTTGTTGGAAAAAATGACTTCTTTGTTATTGTTTTAAAACAAAGCGACAAGCAAACTTTTTACTCTGCAGGCAAATAATTTATGTATTCAAGAAATTATTGAGCACCAAACCATGCTATTTGTTTTAAACAATTGTTATTTATTTGCTAACATTAATATAGTAATATTTTTTATTGATATTATATAAATAATGGTTTAACTGTTAAATGCATATATATTTTAGAGAAGAAAAGAATAATTGTATGTTCTTGAAGCAGTGAAAACAGATTACAAAAAACTGTAAAACTAATTTGTATTTATTAATATGTTATTAAACTTAATTAGTCTGCCTGTATATATAGGATGCCCAAAAAAGATGTAACTAGTTTGATAGGCTGTAGTAAATCTGTTGGGGCAAGCATGGACTTTTCCTTTTTAGGTTACATAGTTAACAAGGTTGGATTTGTTAATATGTCTGTGTTTTTCTTGTTTTTTAGATTGTAAACAAATATTATAGTATTATATTATATTATTGCATGCAAAATGTACACACTTGAGCAAAACTTCATCGTGGTCGTCTATTGTCGTGATTTATCGGTCATTAATTTAACGTCATCGTGGTTTATCGTCAGCGTGGTTGAGTGATTAAAGCGCCAGGCTTATGAACAACACGGTCTCGGTTCAAAACCCACTCGCGCCATTCTGTTGTGTACTTGGGAAAGACACTTTATGGCACATTCCCCTGCTTGGTGGTCCTGGCAAGCAGTTCTAAATTACAGTCATATCTTTATTAAATTACAAGCGGACAGCAATATCTTGGTATCTCCGGAAGCAGGTCGGGGTAATTGCCTACTGTCACGCTCTACCTACTTAGTACCGGAATAACTACAAGATAATGGAGGCGAACCCTACGTAAATATCGCAGAAAATCACCAGCCTGTTGAAAGGAGCTTATGCGAGTGTTAAAGTGGCGGGGCCTAGCGATTTAGAAGGACAGACAGGTATTATAATCTGAATTAATTATATTGAAGAAACGAAGACAAAAAGATTAAATGAAAATAAAAACAAGCGCCAAAATTATACACGAGATGCTACAATTTACCAATAGATTAAACACATACAAATTACCTAACCGAATTTACAGAGCCGCAAAAGAATATAATGAATTTTATAAATTTTCCCGCTAACGCTTAATACCAACTTGCCGTCCCGACAGATACATTCACATACTAAAATATACACAGAATACGCTCATCATCTCGAATCCGCCTTTATATCTGCATCTTATTCAAATAGAATCTCTTAATAATGTCTTCTCGTTGCCACCCCGTATATATACACCTTTTTAGCGACTACATGTGAAGGAACGCTTTACACCCGTTGTTTTTCAACAACGAGAACAAAGTCACTTCACCGCGTAAATCCGTAATCCAGACAGCTGTCCAAGGCAACAACGGCAAATAGTCACAAATAAATTCTAAATAATCGCGTCAACGTTAATGCAATTTACACAATTAATTTAAAAGGGTTACGATTTAAATAATTAATCCAAAAAGGTGTCGATTTAAACAATTAATTTAAAAAGGTGTCGATTTAAACACTTAATTTAAAAAGGTGCAATGTCTTTATTTGATAAAATTGAAATCGTAGCGTGACACCTACCCTATTTATTAGCATTTCCATTGCTTTCCTGTGAGTCAGGAGGATAAATATAGAGATAAAATAAAATAATAAAATAAAAACTTGAAAATTTTCCAACTCTGGTATGAAACTATGAAACTAAGTTTTTAAGCTGTAAACCAAATTTTTCTTTGTTTTTTAAGCATATATTTGCATCTGCTGATTTGACATGATGCCATCGTATATGCAACATTGCTTGTAAAGCTATTTTTTTGTTGCTTTTACATTTTAAATATTGTTTCTTAAGAATATATTAATATTTCAATACTCTTAATAAAATTACCATTTGAATCATCACAGTTTGAATTATAAAGCTTTGCATAATGCAACTAATGAACACAAATTTTCCACATGATTCTTTTATAATCCTTTAATGTTTCACTTTGCTGGTACAGTGCTCAATAACACACGAGGAATAGAATTGGGGGAGCCGTGTCAACTTTTTAAATAAAATGAGTAAAACAGAAAATTGTGCACTAAAGTTGACCATTTTTTATTTTTTATTTGGGCACAAGCTTTCGTGGGCTACTGCTCACTTCATCAGGTGCAATGAAATGAAAATGCAATCAAAACAAGTTTTACACAACGGCATTAAACGTAACAAACAGACATATGTGACGTAATGAGATACAAAAATATCGCAAAAAAAGTCGAAGTTTGAGAAAATATAGCAGTGCGGTGAATTACAGCAATTTAAACCAAGAACATATGCGAGAAAATGGAACGATGCGAAATGGATAAAAAAGTGAAAAACATAAATGACGCTCACGTATACAAAAATTAATATTACACGTAGTTAGACATAAACGAGAAATCTTTATTTAAACCTTGGTTAACACAATCGAGATTGAAAATAATTTTTTGCTCTTCCACTTCCCGTTGTTGATTTGTTTTACCTTTAACTTCCTTGATTACTGTTAATTTGAGATTGTCCAAGGTGTGGTCTGGTTTATTGAAATGCTCGGCTACCGGTTTGTTTCTGTTGTGCTTGATGTCGCTCCTGTGTCCGTTCATTCGTTGTCTGATAGAGTTGCTTGTTTCTCCAATGTAGATAGCTTTAGGGAAGAGATTGCATGAAATAGCGTATATAATATTAGATGAATTACAGCTAAAGTTTTCGGAGATTTTTATTGGGACTCCGTTAGGATCAGTTATTGTAGGGTGAGTGTTTATGTTGGGGCAGAGATGGCATTTAGAAGATTTGCAGGGAAAGGTGCCCGTGATGAAATGTTCATTTGGTAAGGAGGCAGATGTGAGTAAAAGTTTGAGGTTAGGAGGTTGACGATATGATATAAGTGGTGGTGTAGAGAAGATTCCGTTAAGATGTGGGTCTTTGTTTAGTAAAGATTGCAAATTTTTGACGATTTTGTTAATAAGTCTAAGATGAGGGTGGTAACTGGTAAGTGAGGACTAGGGGTGTGCGATCAGATTTAGATTTGGTTTGATATTCGAGAAGGGCTTCTCGGGGAATGGACATGGCCTTAATTATTTGGTTTTTGATAGCTTTGGATTTGTATCCTAGTGCGGTGAATGCATTTTTTAATGTTTTCAATTGTAAATTTAATTCTTTTTCATCAACGCAGATACGCTTGTCCCGTAGAGCTTAGCTGAAAATTATGGAGGCGAAGGTGTGTGGGGGATAGGAGTTGTTGGGGTGTAAATAGGTTTGGAAATGGGTGGGTTATTTATATAGTGAGGTTATTTTTTAGTCTAATAGCGGTATCCAAATAATTAACTTCCTTAGTCGAGCGGTTCATTGTAAGGTGAATGTCCGGGTCTTCAAAGTTAAAATCTTTGTGAAATTGTAATAGTTTTTCTTCTCCGTGTGTCTATAGCAAAAAAATGTCATCAATGTATCTAAGTTATATTAATGGTTTATTATGAGTATTTTTTAAGAAGTTTTCTTCCAAGTTGGACATGAAGATATTAGCATACTAAGGAGCCATTTTTGTTCCCATTGCAATACCTTTGAGTTGTAAGAAT